>JASZXU010000749.1:0-14745 GCA_035521515.1 Phenoliferia sp. Uapishka_3
GCCTCAGCGTGGCGGATCCTCTGCGGTAGATCCTCAACCTTCTCTGTCGTCACCAGGTTGGTCAAACTCATCTTATCGAGCATCACACCCTTCAAGATTCTCTTGATGGTTTCCATATTCTCTTGCGACTTCAACGAGGTGTTGAACTGAGTCGGGAAGTCATCGAATGACTGCCGGAGATTGACTAGCTGACTCGCCACTTGTACACTGTGATGTTTGAGAGCACCCTCAAAGAGTTTGGTAGCTTCTTCTTTGGTAATCTGTGCTGTAACTGATAAGTCTACCCATATGAATCTGTCATGTAGGATACCTGCTTACAGATTGTGCCGGGTCCGCGGAGTCATGCGTCTTCCTCTCAATGTGTACTGCCTCCGCAGCCTCTCTACAGACAGCATCAAGAAGATCCTCCCGTGAGACCTTTTCCAATAATCTGCTGTCAACTTCCTTCTCCAGGGTCTGATGTGCGCTGGAAAGATTCTTGATCTGCAGACATACGCCAGTTTTGGTCTTCATCAGCCAACACATCACCAATAAGAATACGGATGAGCGAGACAGAGCTTACCGTGATTTGAGCTTGAATCATCTCCCCCGAGATACACACCTCCTGAGCGTTCACGCCTTCCATCTCCCGAGTCAAGTCCCCTTTCCAGCTCACAATCTTGTTGTTGCTCCTCTCAAGTCCCACCAAGTCCTTCTTCATGGTCTCTATTTCCGCCCTCATTCCTGTGATGCTAGCTTCCACGGGCGCCCGGACAGGGCCTCGAGCATACAAGGGATTTAGCTCTGGTTTCGTGCTTGAAGTCGATTGAGGGCTGATTGTTGGCGATGATTGACCGCCACTCACACCGATGGTAGGGCCTGAAATTGCCTCAAGGGCTCCCAGCCTTGTCTCTATCGCAGTGAACCGTCGGTTGAGGCTTTGTCTGAAGTCCCGATCCGCCTCTTCGCGCTCCAGCTCATGCAGAAGTTCCACTCGTTTCCTTGTCTCATCCTCAAATCGCGCATGAAGATTCAAAAGCTTCTGGTCGAGCATGTTGTTGACACGCTCCTCCCAAGACGCTTCGCCAGCGTGGTGCCTACCAAGAGAGAGAAGTCAGGTTGCTGCATATTTCAGGAAGTCCCTTCGATCACTCACATTTGCTTCATGTTGTCCGAATCCACTGAGCTCGCGCTGGAAAAGGGGAATAGTGCGTTCGCAGTTGAGCCCAGAAAATTTTCCCCACTCCCAAACGCAGAGCTGATTGTCGCTTGCGTTGCTTGTGATGCCGCAGAGGTTGAAGTTAGGTGGTTGTTGCTGGATGTATGTAGGTGTGAAGCTGCGGTGGACAACGTAGCCGGAGAAGGGAGGGTGAGGTTGTTTGGTGTGCAGGGTAGCTTTGTTGGAGATGCGGGAGGGCTGGAGAGATGAGAATTGGGAGGGATCTGTGGAAAATGAGGCGGCTAAGGCAGCTTTGAGTTAGTGATTCAGCTGAAAGCTATCGATTTATGTAGTAGAGGAGACCTACGGAGGCTGCTGACGAAACGCCGGAACCAAGGTCTAAAGCTAGCGAGTTCTGATGAGTCCTCGCAGTGGTTGGCTCGCATCCAAACACACTTCTGGAAAGCTGCCCCGATACCGTCCCTCCCACACCCAAAGATTGCACTACACCACCTTTCCTCTCTCGTTCACCTCTGCCCCTGAAGAAAATTGCTGGACTTCCCAGCCTTGCCGTACCCTCAAGTTCATGACGAAGCCTGTCTAGGTTTATAAGCTCTCGAAATACAACCGTTACACTTTGGTGTTTGTTCTTGTTCGCCTTCTTGCCGCCAGTCCCAGTATCCTCGAAGATCACGCTGATACTATACAGCGCCAGGAAAGATCACAAACAGGTGAGTTCCACGCCAATGGATCTAGAGATGAAGCAGGACGTACACTTCACCAAAATTCGCGAAAAGAGTGCGCACATCATGGTCTGTTGTCCCTCGACCAATGCGATCAACAGTGATAATCTGCTCGTCAAAGTTGCGGTCAGAAGACGCCTGTTGAGGCTGCGTTGCGAGGCTGGCCTCAGTGCTTCTCACATTTGTTAAGCCGGGAGATGACAGGAATGCATCTGTGGTTGAAAAATCTTTTCAGAATTCCATACCAGCCTTATGTTTCATCGAAATCACTCCCTGTACTTACCTGAAAGCTTCTCCTCCAGCCTTGTACTCGAGCTTCCACCACTTGGCGTCACAACTCTGGACGTCATAATTGAGGGGTCAACCTTCGCCGGAGCAGAATGGGCTGGAGGATGAGAAGTGACAGTGACAGTGAGGATTGTGAATTGGCTGCTGTAAAGCCGTAGCTTACACTCATGGTGTCCAGTTTCACTGGGCTGTATGGAGCTCGAGGGCATGCCCTGGGGTGAAAGTTGCGCGTGGTGGCTACTCATCGTTGGGTTGCGCAGGTTACTTTCGGCACCTCCAGGTAAGTATTGTTTTCGCAAGATTGGCGTCAAAGTACTGTCGATGATGGTGATTTCTTCAGTCAACACTTCACCCCACCCACCGTTTCTTGCTGGATTTGCATGTCAGCCTGAGATGCGCTGGCGACGTGAAGCGTCACCCTTTTCGGCAGCTCTATGGTCATGTTACACGATGATCTTCTTGGGTAACTACAAAGGCGGGAAGCGAGAGACAGCAAAAAGCTGCCCAATTTAGTAGCATTTTGACTTTGCTTACGTCGTCTCTACAGCCGTACAAATCATGGGGATCGCGCGCGGGCCCTTTCGAGCTTTGTTTCCGGGTCCAATTCGGTAGCCAGGTATGCTTTCAAGATAGGAGATCTCGGCCCACATCCGGAGTGTGGGGATATGAATCTCGCCGTTTTCGTACAGCTGCTCTTGCTTCCTCATCCCACACTCCAGTTTGCCCCGCACATTCCGGGCCTACGCACATACCAAATGCTTCAAAATCCTCCTTATAGCTCTCACTAATCGTGTTGAGCTATCTTAATACCCTCAGTACGTCCTCAGCTCGGCCTTTCTCCTTCTCTTGCTGACCCTCACCATCAACAGTGGCGACACCGAGCTGACTCTTTCGAACAACGTCGTCCATACACCAATCTTCCATCAATTATCTCTCAGAGTTCGCCTTAAGGTATTACATGTCCTGACCTCGTCACTACTATATCCCGTGGTCACACTAATCTTCGCCCTCAACAGTAGCGACGGTATCCGGCGTTCTCCAGGAGTGCCATATCTATCACTAGGAGGAATCGGCCCGGGCTTTCGCTCGAACAAACAGACCTGCCATGACCCAAGTCGTGAGTTTTTACTCTCGTTGCAATTTGCACGACCAGCTGCATTGACCATGTTTGACTCCCGAAGACCTTGCCCTTCACATTCTCATAAGGTGAACATCTGGTGGACTGCCGGAGTCCGCATCACCATCAGGCTTTGCTTCCTCCTTCATCATTTCACCCCGAGAACTTTGAGCCGAAACACAAAATGTATGTCTTGTCACCTAAAACCTACTCGTCCAACTTTGAAGAAGCTAATTAGCCTCGCAGTCCTCTCGCTTCATTACCATCACCATCATCCGCCACTTCGCTGCGAGTTCCTCATGAAATACGTGGATTCTGTTGTACTTGGTGAGTATCTCGAACCTAAAGCTCTCTCATCGTCCGTTGCTGACGCCTCTGATCTTTCCGAGGTTTAGTGTCGCACTCGGTTCATCCATTTCTCCTCCGGCTCTCATCAGCTTCTCTCACTTACACTATCACCTTTCAACAGATAGCTTGATAATAGGTCTCTTTTCCTGATACGTATCATCTCTCTTTCAGTTACATTTTTAGTCCGGGAGGTGGAGGTGATGATTAGTAGCCCCAAGGCGCGATCTACGTGGCACGCCAAAACAGAAGCTTCAAACCTTCTGCTAGTAGCCGTAAGCGTGTTTCGCTAACCGGCAAGTCAAAATCAGCCTCGAGCTAGTAGCCCCAAAGTGAAGCTGGCAAGTCAAAACTCGAAAGAGCTAGTAGCCCCAAAGTGAAGCTGGCAAGTCAAGACTCGAGTACCTTTTCACTTTTTCCCACCTTGGTAGTATTTTGTATACTCTTGTGCATTGCATTATTTTAGTAAAACCTTTTTTTCGATCTTGAGAGATTTCGACGCTGTTCTCAAACCTTCTATGCTCAAAAGACCCGAACGTAAGTAGGCGGCGGCGAGGTCTCGGGACGTTTGCTTTCTGTCTCTCGGCGCCGCTTTGACCATTGCGAAACAAGCGTGTTCATCAAACAGTCCAAGCCCCACCAAATTCCAACGCACCTCTACTTGTCGCTCCACTCCAAACTTCTTTCCAGCTTCCAAGAAGCGTGCGCGTAGAAGCGTTTACCGTAGTGCCTGCCGTCAAACTTTCGAGATCGACTGCTTCGAGTGCGAGAGTGTGGCCTGAAGCCATTGGACAGACGACAAGGTAGGAAAGAATCCTGTGAAGGTGCGAAGGCGTGAGTGCGAGCTCGAGTGGGAAAGGGAAGGGAGGACTAACAGGATCAGCACCCGACTCCACAACGGCTTTCATCTTGAAAAAAGCGTCATGCAAGGTCACTTTCAACTTCGCATTCTTCGCGTCCCTCTCCAGCATACTCCGAGGACTATAATCGAGTCCGCGAAGCGACCAAGGAGGCTTGAAGTCCTTTCGCTTCTGGTACGCGAAGTCCAGCGAGCTAAGCTTCTACTGGGAATGATAGGAGAGGAGGGTGGAAGGATGGGAGGAGTCCGCCAGCCATGGTGAATGAGAATGGATGGGCGGAGGATGGAGTGGGGGAGCTAGGGAGGGCGAGGTGAGGGGAGTGGATGTAGCCTTAGGGAGAGGGAGGGCTTGGTGCCAGATCCAGTTTGGTGGGAAGGAAGTTCACCTGTTTATTTCAAAGGTATAAGTGGTAATTGAAATAAGGGAGGAAGATCCGAGACTCACCAATTTCCTTTGATATGCGCGACGCCGTTCCCCTCGAATCCCTTCATCTTCCGCTCCTCCTCGTTCCCCCTCTTCTCTCCATCCATCTCCTCCACACTCCAATTCGCCACACTCCCCCCACTCAAAACCTATCAATGAAGCGGCAACAACCCACCCCCTCTGGCGTGCAACATTTCTCGTCGAACCATGGTTGCGCGAACGTCGCAGATGATGAAAATCAAGGTGCCGTTTAAGCTGATGACGCGGGTGTAGGTTCCTTCGAATGCTGCTGGTTGGGGTGGGAAGTGATCAGATTGACAAAGGAGAGTAGGAAGGTACGACATCGTTGTGGGCGTGGGAGAGGAAGAAGGAACATCCTCGGAGGCATGTTGGTCGTGCTCGTCAAAGGGGAGAGTCGTTGAGTCACTGCGTCCCAAGCAGTGAGGTTTCAGTATTACCGACTTACCGACCAAGTGTTGGCTCAGCTTGGAGCACACTAGAGCTTACGAAAGTTGCCTGCGAAGTTATTCGGTCTTGAGTCTTGAGGGAAGGGCTGATGTGCGAGGGTCGGGTCCAAGCAGTTCCGTTGAGCGCCCCCCTAGGTGGAATGTCGGACAGAAAGCTTGCGGTGCAAAGAGGGTTGAGTTGTCGGGTATGGGAAGAAGTCAAGAGAAGCAAGCGAGCAGAATACCCAGCTCAGCTTCCGCGGGAGGCAGCTGCGAAGGTTCAGTCTCGTCTGCCTTCAAGTAAATAATTGGACGTTACATTCGATATTACAAGCCATCTTTCCACCCGAAGTTGTAGCAAACATCCCTGCAAGTCGCGACGACAGGACCAACAGTGACGACTCCAACTCTCCTCTCCCCGCTCGCCCACCAAGGGGCCTCGTGACACATATCAATCAGCTTCCATCAACCGAGGCTCCGTATGACTCCGCGCAACGGCAGCTTTGTTAGTCGTTGACCCGGCGGGCGGCGTGGTGGAAGTGAAACAACGGTCGACCGGGTGGGTCTAGCCCGACCGCTGCTGCAGTGGGAGGAAAGTCGTCGTCAAAACTGGAACCTAAGTGTGACGGTGCGGGCTGGACTGATTCGTTCCAAAGTTGGAAGATGGTTCGAAGGCAGGCGATCGAAGTGGTTTGGTACAAGGGAGCAACTCGCGAATTTGTTGCACTTAACTCTTTCGTCCCAAACCACGTCCCCCTCGGCCAACTTCATCTTTTAAAAACGCTTGCATCCGCTATCACCCTGTCCGAACCTGCTCCGACCACGCTCTCCGCGTTTTACAACTGCTCTGCGCAGTGCGCACTCATGCATATGTATCATCACAATGAAGGTCGCGCGGTCGGCGCGTGCTTACTTTCACATTTTCACTGCGACTCTGTACGCCTCTGGAGCGAATTCAAACGCGATCAAGTAGAAAAAAAGCAAGATTGAAGCTTCAAGCATCCAGTCGTAAGTCCTTACCTTGTCCCAAGCATGCACGACGTGCGCGAAGGCGCGAGGCGAGGAGAAGCCACTCACAGCACGTCAGTATCTACATCGGAATGCGGGGGAATGGTATTGAAGCTGTATGGCTACCCTTCTCAAGCGTCGGGTGAAGGCTCGGGTCCGCTTTCTCTCTAGATAGAGAAGAATTCCGAACTTGCACTGTAGTTTAAAAACTGATAAGGACTTCAGCTACCGATCTTTCATTCCGCCGAAGTTGCGCTTTGCTGTGGCTTTCGTTTTTCCGTCTTCCCACTGCGCGCCTTCAGAACGGAACCGAGACACTCCGATCATTCGTGTAAGCAAGCGGGGAATTGTGTTTGTTTCCTGACCTGTCAAATTTGGTCAAGTTGCAAAAGAGCCGATCACAACTCATTCACACGTCGCAGAGGCGCCCGCACGGGCTCATGGTGTACCTAACTCGAGCTTTCTCCTGCATTGTTCACCCTGCCTAGATAGAGACAGCGAAACTGATAAGACGTCACTTGAGACGCACAGAAGTTTGTTTCTTGACTCTGCCACTTCCCCGAGTATAGGAAGCCCCGCATCGCTTAGAGGTGCTGCAGACTGGCGACAGGAAGGTACATACGATGAGCGCCGGCAGCTTGGCCTGACACTCTAACAGTTCTCGATAAGGCGTTGAAAGACATTCCGGGAGTCTTTGCGTGTCCACTCGGCGTCAGGTAATTTCTCCTCCTACCTCTTAAACAACTTACTGTTGCACCTCGAAGCTACTCCATACTCCGTACCCATTACTCAATCCGCCCTCATGTCTCACCACCAATTCTTCGACTCTCTTCAGGGGACCTAACGGTGGCTCCCCGTACACATTTTCAAAGTGATGCTCCACCGAAGTGGAAGTGAGGAGGATTAAGCGACCGCGAGTGGGGTGGAGGAGAGCTTTCAGGGTCTTAGCGAGATTTAGGTTGGTGATCTAAATTTAGACAGCCAAAGCATCAGCTTGAAGTAAAACATAGAGAGAGAAAAGAAGTTGATCAAAGAATGATTGATATAGGATGGGAGAGGGAGAGCGAACACACCTCATTCATAAAAGGCGGATCAACCACGGCCAGCTCAACACTCCCTTTCCATTCCTCAGGAAACTCTTCCGGATTATTCAAATCATACTTGACAAAGTTCTCCTTCCTCAACAGCCCAAATCTTTCATCAAATTCCCATAATTTCGTCTGTCGTCGCCTTTCCCTATTTTGTGCGTGTTGGTGTTGAAACGCGACGAATCCAGTCGGGCAACAGAGAAACGCGACTGGAGAGGTAGGAGAGGGGAGACAAGAAGAAATATAGGCGGAAAGGGAGGTGGCGAATGGTGTTGAATACCTGTGGCGTGGTCGAAGGAGAATTAGTGGCGTTCGGTAGAAGGCAAGGGACGCGGGACGGACCAGAATTGTGAGATCTGCCAATCCTCTTTGAACAGCTCTCGGAACGTATCAACAGATATCGGCTCGATTTCTCCTCCATCTACAGCTCCCTCAGCCGCATCTTCGCGTGAGCCGTCCTCGTCTCCATTCCCACCACCAGCAGATCGTTTCAATTCCTGCAGCTTCGATTCCCGATCCGCTTCTGACTGGTAGAAAGAATCGAGGAGAGCTTGTGTTTTGGGGTCGAGAGTAAGTTGCGCTAGGTCCGAGTCGAGCGAAGAGGAGGATGAGCTGGCAGCGCTGGATGTTGAAGAACGGCGGGAGGTAGGTGCTGGGGAGTCAGTTGGCATCCTGTAAAGGTGGTTTTTGTGGTTTTTGAGCTGGCGAGGTGGCGGAGGAAGGAGAGGAAATACAAGCGAGTTGGTTTGTATCTCTTGTCTTTCTGCGTCCTCCTTCTCCCCCTCCTCCTCTCGAACGCGTCCAAGATGTCACAAGAAAAGGTAAGCAATCATGTAATTGATTCATGCGAGTTTCTGCTAATCCTTATCGACAGGCCTTCATTACGCTCATCAGCGCGGAAGGTACGCGACTCGACCTTGAGCGACCAGGAAGAGCGAGACTGATGGATTGAATGGGTGGGGTTGGCTGGGTAGAACATCGTTTCATTCTGCCCAGATCTGCTGCTTTAGGAAGTGGGTTCATTAAGAACACTTTGGAGAGTGCGTCCTCTCCCTTCATCTCCCTACCCCACCTCCGCTGACCGTCCTTTCACCTCCACCTCCCCTTTCCATCTTCTCGCTCATCCCAAACTCGTCCCATATCAAACTTTTCACCACCCATCGCATCACTTCCACCCTCCACTACGTCCACCGACCTACAGGCGGTTTCGACGAATCCAACACCGGAATAATCAGACTAGTCGAACAATCTTCCGAAATTGTCTCAAAAGTGGCAGAATACTTGATGTACAAGGAAAAGTATGAAAAGAGTAACGAGGATGCGCCGGATTTTCAGGAGAGGGTCAATTCGAATATGGCGTTGGAACTGTGAGTGTGATTTGGGCTCTGTGGAGGGCGGGGAGAGAAGGAGACGGGGAAAGAGAGCTGATTGTGATTCACGTGGGCAGGTTGATGGCGAGTGATTTTTTGGAGTGTTGAGAAGAATGGGGCAGAGTGTAGATATCACGGAGGTTGTAACGGCAAGGTAGGTGGTTCGATTATCGCGGAGACAAAATCCTCAAGAAAGCCTACATACAAGGCAGCAAATAATAAGCATGGCTCAAGGCTAAGGTAAGCCCACTTGCTGCCTATCGAGCCTTCGCGAACTCATCACTTGTCCTCTCTCGCAGAGCCTGTGATCATTCGGATCCATCACTCCAGTCTCATTCTGACTCGTGGAGTCGCCGTCCTTCCGCGACAGGAATCTCGGCTTGATCGGCCACCAACCTCTCAAGAGGAAGGAAACGCGCAGAATCGAAGCCTGCGGAGACGACGCCGTCGACAGCGGACGACAGACCTTCCTTGGTGGACTGGGAAAAGGAAGGGAATAGAAGTTGGGACGGGATGAACGCTGATCCTTTGATTTGGCGGGTCAAGGCTCCATGGCGAGGTCATTTTGGAGTGCTCAGGTTCCGGGACGAGGGGAACTTGCCGTAACGTTTCAGGGCGCCAGCTTGCTGGCTCGCCGTCCTTGGGAGTGGTGGCCCTTAGGAGGAAGAGACTTTTTCGGGAGGGTGTTTCATTTTCGGATCGTCGTCAGCTAGAAGGGCTTGGAGCTCGCACAGTAAGATGTGTTGTAGATGCCCTCATTCGAGGAAAGCAACTCCAGCTAAGCTCCTCTCAATCCGTGACCACTATTTCGCCGACACATTAATGCGCGGTCGCAAACCAAGGAAGACAAAGACGTTTCAACGGATGTAACAGAAGCCACGACGACCTGGTCAACGACTATCACCACTTATCCGACAACACCTTGGTATCAAGCCCAACTGGTGAAGATCCTTTAACTTCCCTCGACCCGTCAATTCCCAGCACATACTCCTCCTTCAACGGCTGGACTTTCTTGTAACCACGCTCGATTATGGTATGGCGACGATCACGATTGGACGTTACTGCGAGGGATAACTTGCCAATGCGGAACCTGGTGTCCGCCAGCTGTACATGTCGCTCGTGCATAACGCGGAGCCCGACTACAACGGGCCCGTCGATTCCTCCGTCTTGGATGCGAGCAGGTGCCTCTTGAATGACCCAATCTACTTCTGGATACCCAATTAGATACTTCCGGTCAGTTTCTGATCAAAATATACGTAAACGGTAGGCACTGACGTTTGTTCCGCGACATTATGCCACGTATGGTGCAGTTGCTCGGAACAGCCGCTGATTCACTGGAGGTTAATCCAGCTCCACCTGTAAGGTATGAGGCTTGCACTCCGAAGCTCGCGTTCCAAGACTTTGCCCTGCAGTTGGCTTTTGAGGTCGTCATCTTTTCCTGGCAACCTCTGTTGAACACCCTGGCTTACCGATTCACCTCCCTCTTCGGGCCTAGCGGTATCTTGACGTCAGGAAAAATCCCAGTGACGGTGATGCCGTCGGCGTCTCCCCCGTCATCCAGCTTGATGGAAATTCGGATGGACGTGATGCGTAGCGGAGGGCTTTCTCCAGTATTCAGGTAAAACCGAAAGCTTGAGAGTCTCGGATGTCAGTAAGTGCTCCTTCCTCACTGCGATTTGCATACTTACATTCCATCAAAGCTATTGGCTGTGTTGTTTGCGCACCGCTCCCATATTGCAAATCTCAATTCCCCCTGCGTGTCGGTGCTGTACGACGAGAAAGTGAACACAAGCTTGGGAGCAGAGAGTAAGGCACGAACTGCTCGTCTTCCGGGAGAAGGCTCATCCCTTTCGTTCTCTTCTTGAGGTGGCAGGGAACGTGACCTCCTGGGAAGAGCACACCGGCGGTATGCGCACCTGGCGCGACAGCAGTTGGTGGCGCTTGCAGCGTCAGAGTCAAGCCGGACGCTGATGTGATTGAAGCCGTGCTGCCAGTGACCTGGTTCATCCTTTCCGCCGGGTCTTGGTTATGGAAGCGGAAGACAACGGCAAAACGAAAGTGATACGAAAAGTCGTCTTCGTATCTCCCAATCCGCGCAATTCCAGGCTGCGGAGGCATCTCGTTTGCGGGGCGACCAGTTGTCTTTGTCCAACCTCAACTACCTTGATAAGATACAACGTCAGTGAATCGATACCTATGACTAGCCCACACCGTGTGTCTCTCGCTAAAGTGTTGCAGCCGACAGTCAATGCCGTCCACGTCTTCCACATCGGTATGCAGGGACATCAACCTGTCAGCTGTCAGGTTTGATTCGCTGACGTCTGGCACACATCCGTTCAGTCAAACCCGCCTGATGGAACCTCGACCGCTGTTGCTATCACTCGGCATGAGGTTAGCAACCCACTGACTTTGTACCAGGGTGCGGTCACTCTTTCCCCCAAATCACCTGTCCTGCTGGATGTCGGCATGGTCGACTTCGAAGATTCGAAGGTTATGTTCTATCAAGACTTCGCTCAAACGCAAGTGGAAATCATAACTTGGATGGCACTGGTATCATCTAACAACATTTTTCGTCGTGAAGCGTCAGCGATTCCGAATCGCAAGTCCCAACCCACGCAACTTTCCCTGGCAGGCCCGAGCTCATATACTCACTGTCAGGCTATCACTTTTCCGACTCGACTTTATACCCGGAACAGAGCTCGAAATTCAATCAGTCAACTTCAGTGTTCTGTTGAGCCCGCTCGAGCCTACGGGAAACGAACACCTGAGCCTCGCAACTGGTACGACCTTCAGCACACGGTATGTATGGTCAACAACGGCTGACACTTTCCCATCAGAGCTGCCACCTGGATGCCCGTTTCAATCTAAGTCCCTTAGCAACGAAGTGGTAGTTTTCAAGCTTGTCGGCGATGTACGTTAGCGTCCACGCGGTCTACATTCCTTGCAAGCTGATACCTGTCTTATGGCAGCTTCCTTTCTCTTTCCCGTTTCTATTCAGAGGTGATTCTTTCTGGTCGCCCATTCCAAGAAAATGCTCATATTCAACTTCCAGTCTCTGGGGTTACCCATGGAACGCTTTCTTTTGGCCTCAAAGTTGGGCTGGACGAAATTCCGAACCCCGATTCCGATTCCGGGTCAGATAGCGATTGCAGTTCCAGGTTTGAACAAGCGTTAGTCTTATACAAGCGTAATCCAATGCGGCTTGTGAATTGGGCTGGATGTATACGCCTGGACATCGCCAAAATTCCGCGGGGCCTATCGTGGGAGAATCTGGTGGGCGATATCGAAGAGGAACTGAGGGAGGTCTCAGATCCTGTACAGGGTACTTATTTTCCTCTCCTGGACAGCAAGTGGCTGTTAGCTGATGCTCCTACAGTTCATCACGCGAACGAAATTTTGCCGGCTGAGGAAAATGCGGACCTTGACGGTCAGACCTTACTTCATCGGGCTTCGAGAGGCTGTGAGTTATTCTTCTATAGTAAAAGGCTGACCAGAGCGATGGACCTTCAGTGTTTTTCATAGACAACCTTGAGCTTGCCAAATTGCTCCTGGACGCCGGAGCGTCACCTAATGACCAAGATGCAGAGGGCTATACACCCCTCTTTTTGGCCTCCACCTATGGTCATTGAGTCTTTTCATCTCCCTCAATGCTGGTCTGACCGAACTTCTTAGGTCAACTTGAGATGACGAGGTTACTCCTTAGGGCCGGAGCCCTCGTCGACTCGAAGAATAATATTGGTGAAACACCACTTCACGGGGCTGCTGCATTCGGTATGGACTGAACTATGCGGCACATATGATAGTCTGACTCTATAGCTCTATAGATGAAGTGGAGATCATGAGACTACTCCTTGATTACGGAGCCGACCTCGATTCGATGAGCACTCATGGCGTGACCCCACTTCTCCAGGCTGCTGCGAGAGGTATGATACAAATTCATGAGACTTCATTCATCGCCTAATAAGCATTTTCCAGGCCAACTGGAAGGAGTGAAATTCCTCCTCGAAGCCGGGGCGTCAGTCAATGCCAAAGATGATGATGGCGCTACACCAATCTATTTGGCTTCCAAGAGTGGTAACATGGTCCATTTGAGGTGCGACTCCGAGACTTTCACTGACCTGCGAACTTTCTAGGTCAAACGGAGATCGTGAAAATGCTCATTCAATGCGGGGCCGCTCTTGACGTGGTGGACTATAGCGGCGAAACTCCACTCATGAGGGCTGCCGCCGATGGTACGAGGTTTTATATCACTGAAAACCTTGACGCAACTCAGGAAAAACGTGCAGGCCAACTTAAAGTAGCGAGGTTGCTCCTTGTAGCGGGAGCGTCGCTTGACCCAAGAGACTCTAACGGGGATACACCACTTCACTGGGCATCCAATAACGGTAATGCGGTCGAAATGAGCGAAATACTTCTCAGCAGTGATCTGATTTGTAGCCGCTGCAGGTGACTTGCGAATCACGAGATTACTTTTGGAGTTCGGGGCTTCCATTGACGTGAAGAATAAGCACGACAACACACCACTTCACCGGGCTGTGGAAAACGGTGTGGAATTACTCCGAGATTTGGTAGGCTAGGCTGAATCATCTGATGCATAACTCGCAGGGCACTTCGAAGTAGCGAGGTTCCTCCTACAAGCGGGAGCGTCGCTTGCTCCAAGAGACTCTAACGGGGATACACCACTTCACTGGGCATCCAACAATGGTAATTAGGTCATGATGATTGAAGGTGTATCTACTACTGGTCTTATTCGTAGCCTCTACAGGTGACGTGAATATTGTGAAGTTACTTATCGAGTACGCCGGACTTCCTGAAGTGACGAATGACCGTGGCGAGACACCACTTCACCGGGCTGCTGAAAAAGGTATCGGAAACCTCAGATAGACAGAATACACAGCTTATTTTTTTCTTACAGGGCACATCGAGGTGGTGGAGCTCCTACTACACGCTGGATTTCTAATCGACGCCAAGAATGATTACGGCAAGATGCCCCTCCACTGTGCCGCTGAACGAGGTATACACTCCCCTTCCAATTTGATAATTTATGATTATGCTGATCGAAAGCTTTCAGGCCTTCTCCCCGTGGCAAGATTGCTTATTGAAGCGGGAGCAACTGTGGACGCAAAGACGGACGACGGGAAGACTCCAAGTCAACTCGCGATAGAATATGGTGAGAGTATACCGCTATGCTCGCCTAGATAGTAGAGTCAAACGATCTTTCCCCTGTAGGTCGCACCGAGGTGGCGAAATTTTTGGCTGACGCCCTTAAGCCCAAGCCTGTTTATTAGCGTGCGTGGACATAACGTTGGGCCTCGTATCCCGTATGAATCTGTACCTGAAGATATCACTGTTACCCACATATCAGCCTATCTAGCCTACTACGCCGTATTACCGCCAAACAAATCTTTGATTCCGCCGATTTTCTCGCATGCTCTGCCAACTTTTTTCGTCCCGCTCCTCAATCCGTCCGACCCTTTTCGAAGAAGCTCAAACGAGGTAGTTTTCCGGAGGAATAAGATAGCTATACACATCAACCTACTTTGAAACCCGAGCTACAAAGGAGGAAAGCAAGAAACACCATCCACGAGACAACCGAAGGCGAAGGAGAAAATTTTGCTGGATGAAAGACGGTCTCCTCGTTCACGATGTAGCCGGCTCAAACGCGAGGATTGAATCCAGCTCTTACGCGTGTCAAGTCCTGGTAAGGCAAACCAGAAGTTCGGGATGTTTTGGAGCGCACAACCAGGCCGATGGCGTTTCCTTACATGGTGCTAGCGGCGAGAAATTGAGCGGTGGGCCAGCCTACATAAACGGACTGGAGCATACCTTACGGCTGTGCAAATAAGATGATACGCGCTTTACATCCTCATACGAAAAAAACACAAAAACCGCGACCACGACCCCTCCCCCTGTCTCTTA
>JASZXU010000750.1:0-14736 GCA_035521515.1 Phenoliferia sp. Uapishka_3
CAAGACACTTTGACGTCGCCTCATTAGGAACGATAATAATCGTTTCGCCCCCTTGTGCACGCTGCCCACGCTAAAAGAAGGGGAAGCACTAAAACGAAGTTCAGCGTTTCATGGCGAGTGAAGGAGGACTGTGAGACATCACACCCGCCCTGACGGACGACCACACATTCTCTTCATTTTCCTTGATCAAAGAGTGCTTTTGTGCGCAAATTTTTCAGCTGCACAGGCGAAGTATAAGGGTATTTCACAGTAAACGAAAGTGAGAACTTTGCGAACGAACGGAAAGGAAAGAATAGCATTTCCTTCTGCTTCCTTGCTGCAATAGGAGGTGGCGCTGTTGGCCCCTGATCGGCCCCGGCGCGACACCGTTCTTCTTCTTCCGCTCATTCTGTTCTCGAACTTTTTTTGCCGTCCCGCGTCTTCTGTTTTGGGGGGTAAGGTGAAGATGGTGGAGGAGGTCTTTTACATATGTAACCAGCTCCGAAGCTCCTGCCCATCCTTGAGCCATCACTGATCCCATCAGCGTGAATCAGCCGCGACGACAGCCATAATTCCGGAGTGACGTGCATACTTTTATTTATTACTGAACCGGTTCATCATTCTTTAATTTGCATACATGTCCAAGACCAGCCCTCTGCAAGAAAAGAGTGCACAAGATGGATACTCATTGTTGGCATCGTGCTTGCCCAATCTCAAGTCAGTCACTCCTGCCTTGAGGCATGTCCGTCAGTCAGCGGAGGCACCGCGGCCGCAAGCGAAGAGCGCGGAGGCTGCCTAAGGCCTTCCTTGAGTCTTGCTCCCGGAAGTGGTTGGTAGTGGGACAAGCATGTTGATGATGAGCAACATATGATTTTTCAGCTGAATATTGCAACAAAAGCCTCATTGGATCCTTCCTGGTCCTTTCAATCATGTTTGATGGTCACCGACCCGCACCAAGCTTCACACCAACAAAACACTCACTTTGAGCGGAGTAAGATGCAGGGTGCCTTGTTTGACTATGTCTTTCATCTTTCCTCTACATATGACCATTACAATGAGGAGAAGTAAGACCACTGGTGCAAGGATGACCTACGAGACAAGACTTCTTGCTTGGCTTCGAACTCCACACGGCGTCGAGTACGAAGACCCACTGTTGATCACTATCTTAAGGGTTTTCTTCAGCTGTGAGGTTTCATGTCTCTCGGACCCCACTATGAGCTCAAAAAAGTCCTTGTGAAGGATTTTTGAGGAGTAAAGGTCGAGAGGTGAGGTGTGTGGGAGCCCTTTAAGGGAAAAGTAAGTTAGGTGACTGACAGAAACTACCCGAGAAAGAAAACAACAGACTAACCAGAAAACCTCAAGAAAGGCTCAGTAACAAAGATGATCCTCCGCTGCTCTGTCCGGAAGACTAGGACCTGCATGGTAGTGAAATCAATACCGGGCAGCGACAACAGGGTGGGAGCGCTCGCCTTCGTGTAGACATCTTTGAAAACTTCTATTTGTGACTTTGCTCGAGTAGAGTAGCGTCAGAAGCAATCTCTTCAAACGGAGAACATTTCCTCACCTCCACAGCGCCACCTTTCTTATCCAGAACACCTTCTGCACCTAGAATTGCTTGGAAATCACCCATTTCCCCATTCACCGGCTTCTTCGGTGTCCTTCTTTGCTTGAGACCCAGAAATCGCGCAACTTTGGCTATTCCTTCCTCAGGAAGCTCAGGTGCTTCAGGCGCCACAAACATTCGTGATGACTTTGAAAAACCGACGTCTTCGACTGAGCCTGCAGCTCTCCGCATCGAACCGGAAAGAGATCTTGCGGCGGAAGTTGGATCATTCTCAGACCTCAGAGCGGCTTTGTATGCTTGCATCGAGGGTGAAAAGGCGGAAGAAGAGCCAGGAGGTGGTCGGGCATTATCGTCTTCTGAGCTGACGAGGAAGCTCAGTCCGCCGGCTGTGGAAAGCATACCCGTCACATTGACCTACTATTTAGTCAGCTTTTGTGATCAAGTAAGCGGGATCGGTGAAAGTGCAACTCAACTTGTCCGCCTACGAATGAAAGTTGTATCAAAGTGAGCCATCCTGATTCCTGCTCTCAATAACGGCACGGCGACAAATTAGCTTACCTATGAAGTACGAGATGTTTCCAGTCGCATCGTGAAGAGGTATGAGCGCCAATAGATTGTAAAACGCTGTCCCTGCTTGCAGTTATCAGTCGGCGATAGCTTGCTCCCTCATTTGTCGCACCATTTTTCTGGTAGTTCAGCAACAGAGTGGTTGTTGCTGCTCGGTACATTTGGTTATCAGCTACAGTCCAATGCAAATGAACAATGATTGACCAACTTTCTCCATTGTTGAGAGCATCACGGATGCGCTGAACACTTGCCTGTTACCAAAAACGCCGATGAACTTGAAAGGCGAGGGGTCCTATATTCGATGTTCGAGAGCTTACTGGGGAGGTCGCGGGTCCTTGCTGCAACATTGTCGTTGATGGGCAGATATTCTCAGCCTTAAAGAACCACTCACCAGAAAACGACAATTTCTGCCGGTAATGGATTTGGCTGAATAGCCTGTCACCGCCTCGAAGCCAGCGCTGACCAGAACTGTGTGGGAGAGTCAGCTCTGCATGATGTTGATGAGTTGTCAATGTGACTTATATTGGATGGTCTGGAAGGCGAGGGTTAGTTAAGCAGAAACAATCACCTGTGTGCTGTTCGTTGGCTCCATGTGTCTGATCTTGAGAGACCGGCCCTGCGCACCCAACCCTTCGCGCTCTCGAGGTGATAAATTGTACTTCCCGAGCCGCACTATCTCAAGAGTACTGTCAGTGGGGCAGGATCCAACAAGCAAAATTAAACCCCACCTGAAGCAGTTTCGACCAGCTTGTATCTCAGGTAACTCTGAAAGGAGGTATGATAGATTGACGCCAAGAGATGCCGTGCGGGTGCGTCGAGGGAGGTATCGATTTTCGCAATCACTGAGAAGGCCTCAAGAAGACGATCCTTCATGGACTCCGGGATAGGGAGCTGAGACGAGGTGCTATCGGACAGGTACAGGTCTGTGAGGGCCAATGATCCGATCCTTAGTTCGTTGCTTTCGGCTTTGAAGCCTCGAAGGTCGAGCCAGCTGTCGAACGCAGTTGTCCCTGCCTCAGTGCTTTCCAGAAATTCACGAAACCGGTGGCGTGCGAGAGGCTCGTTCATAAGATCGTGGAAGACCTCTGCAAAGCGGCAGTGGGGTCAGTTTTTCCAGCTGCACCTGGGATGTCTCAACGCACTCTCCGAAACAAGCTTCATGACACTGAACTCGATATCTCGCATGACATAGGAGTTGGGGAGCGCGGTGACTCCATTGATCCGACTCTGCTCGATTGACGGCAGGTGCGCCGAATACGCTGAATCCGAGCTTTGACTTGGCCGTGGCGCACTTGACCCCAGTGAAGGAACCAATACTCCGCTACTCCCAGCTCTACTTCCCGAGCGCTCCGAGCGTGCCGAATTATTGTTTTGCTCTTGAAGCCTTCGTGCGAGGCCAGCTTCAGCCGCGGCGGAGACAGCTTCTGCCTGATCGCGAGCACGGCGAGAAGGAGTGAAAGATCTGGGAGGCGAGGAAGGTGTGGGAGGACAAAATGTACCGGAACGATTACGATGTTGGAAGGAAAGAGGATCTGGGAGGGATTCATCCGGGTCGTCGGAGGAGCTCGAGCTCCCAGGTCGTCGAGGAAGGCTTCGGGCGGGAGGCTGGAAGCGGGGCGGCTGAAGCCGCTCTACGTCGCTGAAAGATTCAGCTGTGTCCCGATTGGTTACCTCTGCAAGGCAAAGACAGATGAGCCGGTGTGACGTTGGATAAGTCGCGAAAAAAGACGTACTACGTTTCGGAGTCGGCGACACTAGCGACTCAACCCGTGAAGTCTCTTCTTCAGCACTGACAGGCTCAAAATCCATACTGAGCGGACTGAAAGGTGGTAGCGGCAAGGGGGAAGTTGACGATGAAAATGTGACCTGTTCTGACACTCGGTGAGCAGAAGAGTCTTGCCCCATGACGAGAACAGAAGATCGGTGCAACAGTGTCAGATTGCATCGGACACATAGCAATGAGGGCTGATGTGATATCGCATTTGTTGTCCAGACGACCCGCCGTGCGCCCGACTGTAGAGGGCTCGCGCCTGCGCTAACGTGGGACGAAGCTCTGATGTTGTACCGCGGATGAGGGCGACAGTATGTCACCTAAGCTTCAATTGAGCACGGTGGAGCGAGCTTGTTCGCGTGCAGGTCCGAGCAGTGTAGGACCGGGTTCAAGTTTTTTGGAGTCGTCCATGTGGGAAGTTATGACGTCGTGGTCGGGTACGTCAACCTTTCGAGGAATCTGATGTCTTTCCCGTTTGTTACTGACATGTACCGAAGCGTGGTAATGTGCGGGCGATGAGGGCAGAGGAAGAGCGAGAAGCTGTCCGGGCCGTTTCGACTTTCGGCATCAGATCACGTGACGTTGCCTTGTCCCCCGGGCCCCGCGGCCCTTTGTTTCGTTCCACTAATGCTTAATACAAGACCTTGCCGCTCTCCACACACCGCCTCAACGCTTGGTCAACCTCTTAACCACTGAATACCTTCGAAATGTCTTCATCGTAAGCTCACTTTGGCTGCTTTGTCCCAACCCACCCATCTGATGCCATTTGCTTCCCGCCAGTCGCCCTGCCGTCAAACGCCAGTACGGGTCCCGCAAGACTTCTACCTACTCGACTACATCTTTTCAGCCCTCTCCCTCCTCCACGTAGCTCTCCTTTTCCGTCCCCTGCTCGAATGAAGTATCGACTGACTCCAACCTGTCCCGCTAGGTCCTCTCCGTCCAGCAGCGCGTCATCTTCCTCTCTCCCAAACCCTTCTCCTCAATTCCGCTCAAGCACAACTTCAGCCGGATGGGCCGAGCTGGTAGAAGCTGAAGACGACACTTCTTTCGCCCAGTCGTCCCTTTCCGCCCCCGCCAGCCCTCGGTCAAACGCCATCACATCTCCCCCAACCTCGCCGGATACTTCTTTCGACAAGGTGGCAGGTGACCTTGAAGACGCAGAAACAGAAGCAATGCCATCTTCTGGAACGAACCGCGTCTTGCGTCCTCGATCACCTCCTAAAACAAACTTGCTTTCGTTTTTCAAGCCGTCCGCGACTTTCAACCGACCTTCTCAAACCTCACATCTATCCGACTCCGATTCTGATTCCTCAACCGCCGAACGGAAGACAAAACGGAAACAGCAAGAGCTGGTAAGGCCATCTAAGCGCCTCGCGCAATCTTCGACGACCTCCGCAAAAGACGCAAAACCAAAGCTAGAGCAACTCTTCCTCGACCCGTACGAAACCGCGGGACATTCGACCTTATCTTGTGCTGTTTGTAACTTGTCGTATGCGCGTACGCCAGAAGACCTCGCGCTACATGAAAAACATCACAAGCGCGTCGTCGGAGGATGCGATTGGCTGGCGGTGGATGGCAAGGACGTGACAATACTAGAAGATTCGGTGGATTGGGGAACGCATGGAGGAGGGAAGGTCCTCATGGTGGATGCTACGACCACAGGCGCTCTCGGGAGAAAGGTCAGTCGCGTCGCGCCAGATTTGTTGTTTAGACGTCGCTGACCTCCGCGCGCCGCCAATATTTTCTTGCTCCTACAGATCAAGGAAATTCTTGCCACAATTGATACCGAACTATCTTCAACTTCTCTTTCGACCACTCAGCTAGCCGACTGCAAGCTCTTCCTTTTCCTTACTCCTGGTCGCAAAGTCATCGCTTGCGCCGTCGTCCAACGCATCGAGTCCGCTTTTCAGGTCCTACCATCGACATCTAGTTCCTCACCTCCACTTCCATCATCCTCTCCTTCTTCGACTAATCCGCGTTCCCTCCTTCGGTTCGGCGAACCCTCCAGCGCTGTCTTCTGCTCGTTCGTTCAAATTTCCAGGTTTCCTTATGCCTGCCTTGCTGACCCATCGAAAACATTCAGATCAGAGCTCCATCCAACTCTACTGGGCGTCCAGCGTATCTGGACATCTTCCACTCATCGAAGGCAAGGGCTCGCTTCCCGCCTGCTCGACTTCGCGGCGAAGAGGTTCATTTATGGGTGCCCGGTTGATCGCAAGACGGGCGTGGCGTTTAGTCAGCCTACTTGTGCAGGGATGAGGCTGGCTAGAGAGTGGACGGGGACGGAGTGTTTTAGAGTCTTTGTCGATTGAGTTTGTGAACGCTGGCTAGCGAAGTGGGCAATTGTGTAAGGTCGGATGTGCATTGGAACGACTTTCAAGATCGCAACACGTTCTCACGACGTCAAAGTTCAAGGTTGAGGCGGATGGATGGACTGCTTAGTGTCCAATGCTAGTGTAGAATAGAATCGCGAAGTAGAACCGCGGAACATTCTTCTAGCATGATGGGCTTTCAATTCACAGAATCTCTACATAAATTGGTCTGTCTCAATTCTAGCATGCACTACAATCAGCATTGTGATCCCACTTACAAGTGACGAGAAGCTCACCTTCGAGCCTGACGAGTCGCTCAAGCTCTTTGAGGTACGCGTCTTCGCTCTGCGGCGAAAGTGCCCGCACCGCGTCGCAAAGGAGGTAGAGATACTCCTGGAAGAGCAAAGTTTTTAGAAACCTTGTGGTGAGATAAAGTCTGTGCGTCTCACTCTGTTGGCACCTGAAGGCCCCACGCTGGTGGCCATTACCTTCGCAAGGTCTGCCATCGGCGTCGCTCCAGCAAAACTTGGGTTATCCATTTCCCCCACATAAACACGACACTGTTTCAGCCAGTTCAGCTTTGATAAGTATTCGATATAGGTGGAAAGACACACCCCCGACTCGATTATGATTTCCTTTCCATCTCTCACACCCCAAACATCGACCGTTCGCAATGTGTAACCATCTTTTTCCCGGTGATCCAAGTACGGCCAGATTGTTGGACCAAGCTCTTCCGGTATACGATATACGCGTCCTGTTGACAGCGGGATCAGTCTCAGACTCCTGGCAAGAAAGGAGGACAGGATGCAAACGCACCCCACACGTGATTTGATCTTGGAGGTTCATCGGATCGATTGGGCGCCCATTCCTCGCTTGTTAGAAGAGTGACGACTTTTAATGATCATGAAAGGGATAAGGATGCGCCGGAAAAGTAGGATTGAAGAGACTAACCTCTCCCTGGTTGCTCTGGTGTGCCCCTGTGGTCGTGTGATTTCTGAGCAAAGCGGCGGACATGATCCTTGATGTAGCCGGCCTCTGATGTGAGCCCATCGAAAGGTGGGGGCTTGAAAATCAAAGATCCGTAGCCGAATATCGCGGTAGTCATCTGCGAAGAGAGGTGGGATCAGCTTGCGAAGCTGCAGTTTTATTTTCGATTTGGATTGGCGCTATCCGACAACAAGTGGGGGAAGACTAAGACATTCTTTGATCCTTATGAGGTTGGGAAACACTTTGATGAGCAAGAACTTCAGGCGCGTCTTTCTGCGTCTTGGACCTCAGTCCCCTCAGCTGCTCCCCGCGTGTCTAAGACGGCTCGTGACAACTTTTTCGATCTAAGCGTTGCCATCCCGGAAACACGCCCAGTGCAAGCCTGGTTTCGTCCTGTGCGCTCAGCCGCCACACCCTTGTCCAGACTCGAAGCTCGTTTGCTTCCCGCACGCGAGGCGATCAATAACGCACAACAGTTTACAGCTTACAGAAAGTCTCGTGCCGCGAGCTGTGGCTGGTCTGCAATGGTGGCGCGAAGTGGATTGAAAGTTAGGTTGTTGGTGAGGAGATACAAGACAACACTCGTCCGGCGTCGCATCTTTACCTTCCCCCAACTCCTGTCGAGGTCCTCACGCCTAGAACCTTGCTTTCTCTTCAACGTCTCTTCAAAACGTACGAACTCTCTGGATCAGCTTGTTCGACCTGAAGACTTCCGCTTAGTTGCGCCAGCACCATCCCACGGCCCCACGACTACGATGGCGCAAATCGCGATCTCCCTCGTGCCCAGCCGAGACTGAGGAACCTATGTGGATCTCGAGACGACGTGCCTGTTCACAGGTAGCATCGGTTCTTGCAATGGTGGGCGAGCAGTGCCGGGGCATCACGGAGTATTGGCAGTTGCAGGCCCTTTGGGCTTCGTCACGACGGGCACAGGGTCGACTGCATCCAGCTCATGAAAAAAACGTGTTACGTCTGTGCACGGAAGATCATGCCGGAGTGGGCTGCCGCACTGGGAGTCGGGTGACTCGGGGGGCTGGCGAGCGCGAGCATCCCGACAATCACCTGCTGGAGTCAGTGCGGAAGGCGGCATCGGTTCCAACTCTTGGAGCTCTCCAGGAAAATTCGCAACTTGGCGGGGCCAGGTGCGAGATTACCGTAGCCGTCTGAAACAGTGGATTCGACGTCGACTCCGCATCGGGGCAGCGCTTTGAGCACCTCCTTCCGATGGCAACTAAACTTCGGGATGTGTTCTTGTCATGTTGGACTGTTGGGGATTGCGGCGTCTACCTGCCACTTAGCTTTTTCGCAACATGTCCCTTTGCTCTCCATTCCACTCCACTCTTCGTCACCATGAAAGTTCTGGCTTCTCCCGTTCAAAACTACGACCTTGCTTCCATCAAGTTGGACACCATTAGCAAGGCGGTTGCCAGAAGGCCCCAACTTCAGAGCTAGTGAGTAACCAAGTTTGGACTCGCAGATTTCATTTTCGTCGGTTGACTGAGAACTGAGGTGGTGAAATTTGCCTTGCAGCGACACTGGCCATACGCTGAAAATCGGCTCTGGGCTTGGTGCGTTCTCGCGAAGTTTCCTCTCAAGATGGTATGCTAAACTTCTAATTTGATCCAAAGGCATTGGACCGAGGGACGAAGAATTGTTTTCCATCGACCTCTTGAACGAGCAGCTGCGCCGAGACTCGACTACTTCTAGCATTGAATCATCAATTGATCCAAACTACAGTGGTCGTACCAGTCCTACCGCTAGCACGGACGATGGGGCTTTCTCGGAGCGCGAGTCAATCACTTCTCCCTCCTCGACGCCAGTCTCAGTGCACCTCGCCAGCTCTGCCCATCCGCCCTCTCTTCCGCTCCCAGTGCCCCCTCTTTCTCATTTTCGAGCGCGTCTTCCTTCTCCTTCTCATGCTCAATTCATGACTACCTTGAACGACTGGGCCCCTACCGTCTCTGCACCCGCGACCACGCAAACCACACTCGCCCATCTTCCTGCCCCTCCAGCAACAGGCGACTGGAACTCCCCGACTTCGTTCCCAAACACCGCTGTCAAATCTTCCGACCTGGAACACTCTCTCGTCCGACTTCTATCACCCAAAGTTTTCCATGCTTTCCTTTCTGAAGACGCAGGGCGAGAATCATTTAGGAACTACCTCTCGACGACGGAGCGTGGTAGCTCGATTCTAGACCTATGGGTAGAACCAACCAACCTTCTTCTTTGACGATTGCGAATAGTACTGACATGCAAGTATGATTTTTAGTGGGATTTACACCTCCTCCGGCGTCTTACTGAGCAGGCAAGGTCGGCGGCCTTAGGTGTCATGGATGTCTATCTCGTACCCGATGCTCCCAAGAAGGTCCGCTTGACGTCTCAAGAGCTGACCGACACTGCTGTCGCTTTGCGAACGACAATCGGACCAGGAACTCTGGAAGGACCAGGCAACAAATGTAAATTTGGTACGCAAAAGTTGCGTATCAGAAACGACCTGACACCTTTGAGCAGTGCTGAGCTCACTGTACTCTAACGAGTTTCAAACTTACATCAAGCACCGACTTGTTGATCACGCAGTGCGTTGAGTCCCAAATTGCCGCGTTTGTCCCTAGCATTCGCTCATAATCTTGAACTCGTAGCAAGTCAAGCTCGGGCACCTTCAGCTGTCGTCAGATATGAAAGCGGGATTGTACGTTCTCCGCTGAAGTCGGTATTCTCGAAGCTGACTAACAAAATTTTTTCGAAAGAGGTGAAGCCTTTTGTCTCACTAACCCCCGCCTCCGGGACGCCCCAATGTAAGTTTTTCCACAGACTTGCGTCCCAGTAAACGAGCTGACCCGACTGAGCAGTGTTTTGTGCTCGTGAATCTTCCGCACTCGTCGCGCAAAGAGATACAAATTAATACTACTCCACAGCCCCGCCTTTTGTGAGATAACGGGCTATCTGGCCGAACAAATCATAGGACGCAATTGCCGGTTCCTTCAAGGTCGAGCGACAGCCCCCGAAAGCGTTCGCTCGATCCGCGATGCTGTCACGAACAAAAAAGGTGAGTCACTGCCCACGGTGCTGAGGGCCCTCGTATGCTCATAAAATCTGATACGTCAGGAATCACGCAGCTCTTGCTGAATTATAAGGTAGCTCCTATCAGGAAACATGCGATATGATATGCTGACCCCAAATCCCCTTCAAGCTTGATGGTACACCATTTTGGAACCTTCTTTGCGTCATCCCCTTATTCGATCAGCAAGGCGAGCTTACATACTTCCTCGTAAGTTTTCCATTAATTGGTGTACTCCGAGAGATACTTACTCAAAGAGGAAATACGACCAGGGTGGGCAAACGAACGTCACAAGCTCATTGACATCGTCCCTCGACTTCCTCCTGACCGACGATGCCGGCCCTACCTCCTCATCTCGCATTAAATCCGCCTCCACGTCCTTCACGCCCGAAGTCCGCGCGTACGCGTCGCACAAAGCGTCGCTATTGACGTCGACGAGACCTGCGACTGTCACTCCGTCAAGTGTTCCGAGAGACGCCTTCATATCCCCGCCTCAATCTATTCAACTCTCGTTTGAGAAGGGAAAGGCAAAGCCACCGAAGCTTGTCAAACCAAAATCAGGTTTCGGTGGCTTCTGGGGGAAAAAGTCAACACCAAAGGTGAAACAATCGAGTCAGTTCTTGGAGGGAGTTGAGAAAAACTTTGCTGTCACGGCGCCACTCCAAGTAAGCACTTCAGCCCAAAAAAAGCTCGATTCAAGGATCTGACGATTCCGTTACAGGAGAAAGTCGTCGAATTTACCACGACCTACGAGCGGGTCCTCCTTTTCAGACGTACTGGTACGCCGTTCTTGCGCTCTTCCTCTTCTAAACCTACACTCACTCCGTTGTGATGCGATTGATCAAGGCCGAGAAATCCTGTTCGCAACGGAACAGTTTCTGAAGTCCTGTGGCCTCACGCCTTCTTTGACCTCTCCCATCCTACACTCCGACCTGCTGGACCTCATCAGCGCCAAGACCAACAGCGAGAGCAAGATCGCAAGGGCTGACCTACAAAATGCTATCGAAAAAGGAACAAAGGTCTCTATCGCATGCGGGATAAGGATCAAAGAAGGAAGAATGTTGTGCGTAAGATTGTGTTTCGGAACGTTCTTAGACTGACTAGAAATCTCCCTCGCAGCGGCCAGAGAAACCAGCCCACGGTGTGGGGTGCGTTGCATATCACACCTCTAATGGAGGCGAACGGAGGTATATCGACGTTTGTAGCCATTTTTGGACCCGAGGCGTCAGTGGCGCCAGCCCGTGGAGTGTAGCCCTTGAAGTGTGGCAGTCTCTGGTCGGCGAAGCAACGTTTCCTCGCGGTTGTAAATCTGTAGTTTGCATGACCATAAAACCCAGTATCTAAGAAGAGCCAAGCTCATTGCACAGCTTTTCCCTTCCCTTTGCGATCAAAGACTAGCTCCTCCCTCTCCCGACGCTCCTCCTCGAGGTTATGTTTCCCGTTAAGTTCTTCAACCAACATCTGCATCTGTACGATAGAAGGGGAAGTCGTCAGAAATTGAATCTTTCGGTGAGATAAGATAGAAGGGAAGAACTAACGTTGATCATGCCCAGCCTAGTCGTTTTGAGGGGCGCAACAGTGCTTCTGTCATCTGTACTGTCGTCTCCATCCACCTGCATGCTCGCCGGTCCACCCATTTTATAAGGAGCATGCCTCTCTTCCGCTGGAATCCACTCGACTGGTACGTGCTGCAATTGATGATTGGCAGGCTTAGAGAAAGAGGAGGAGAAAGGAAGCGTTACAACCTACGCCTTTGCGAGCACGATCCGACTCGGGAGGATCTGCGTCATCCTTGAGCTCGATCACAATGCCAAATGTGATCCCTACGAAAGAAAACTTTCGTCAATAACCTCGCCCTCAATGAAACAGGAGCGGGCGAACCTGGCGGTTGAGGAAGCGGGAGGAGGTACGAATCCGCGGCGTTGAGCTTGAGGAGGAAAGCTCGAAGATGATCCAAAACCTCAGCTCGAGTGATACCGTTCGACTTCAATCTTAATCGCCCAATGATTGCCTCTCAGTTACGTTATTTTGACAGACCTCAGGATTCGTTTGTTCGGGAACTCACGTCCAGTCGCGATCCATTTTCCCACGATACTCGTCCGGTATTAGCCAATCGAAGTCAAAAACAAATCTCTCGAGAGGTTCTTCCGACAAGTTGGCCTCCTTAATAACGAGAGCGACCTTTTGGAGAGATCCCTTTTTGACGACACCGGTGGCAAGTCAGCGCTTTCAGTCAATTGCCGCGCTACTCGTCCTCACAGCGCACCTTTTGTAACTCCGCCGCAATACACTCGAGTGCTCGTCCTAAGTATTCATTGAGGCTAGGATGGCGCGATTGCCATACAAGAACTGAGTCGTACTTTTTCCGCTTGTCGAAGAGCTCTGAAATGGCCAGGTGCGTTAGATTTCCCGGGTAGACCCATTTCAAATGAGAAGCAAACGAGATGGGTAGACTTGACGGAGATATAAAATCGAATGGAAAGCTGTCTCGACTGAGGGGATCGAAGGTGTGAGGATGACCAGCAACTGCACACCGCGGGTGATCTTGGCGACGCACGGAACTCCTTCACGATCTGCACGGTTTCTGATGGAGTAACATGGGTGAGAAGGGGAAGAGCTGTCGAAAAAGCTGCCGACCTACCTCTGTAGCTCAGGAAGGAGTCGGCCTCGGACATGTATTTCGTCTGAAGCTCTCGGACGTGCTCGACGCGAAGGATGGTGTTTCCAGCTCACTTACTTGCAGCCTAGCGGTGAGGGCGTGCGTAATCTGAAAGTGTATCGCGTAATGTTGCCTCTGTTGCCTGTGGTGAAGAACTTCAGACGCGCGTCGTTCCAAGTTTAATGGCCGGGTACAAATCCGCATGTGGGGAAGTGGGGAGAACACAAAGGCAAGGACTGGATGCGGACCACCCACTTGATTATCCGAGAAGAAATGCCGCTCAGGTGATGGTCTTTCGAGGCTGAGGCGAGCCCCGACAAGGCCGAACTACGGCGTGCGGTCACGACGAATCTCACCGCCCAATCCACAGCTTCTGCGACGTCGGACAGTGTACAACACTGAAAGCACTGCGTACAAGCAGTCAGATGTTCATCCAGTACTCTTATCTGAGGTCCAGCCCCTTTGTTGATCAGCCGAACGTCACGCTCGCGTAGTCGAATTCTGGATCCTCATCCCTCACGACCGCGGCTCAAGAAGATCGGTCTCCCTCCCTCCACGTCGGCCGCTTCTCTCGCGCCAAACGCCCGCGCACGACACCGTCCTGGCACGCAGACTACACCTCGGTGGACCGACCTAGTATGGCTGCATACCAACCGCCATCATCAAGCGCAGGAGGTGGAGGGGGAGGAGGCTTCAAGCTTACCCTCAAGCTCGGCTCCACGTCTGCTCCCCCTGCGAATTCGTCTGTCGTCTCGGCACCTATTCCATTTCCAACACCTCCGGTTCGACAAACTCCAGCACCTCTCCCCCCACCACAAGCGCCCTCGCCAGCAGTGGTCGCTCCCACACAGATGCTGCCGCCACCTGCAGCCCGCGAGCTCGTCGTCAAGCCGGAACGGGTTGCTTCCCCGAGGATTGGGCGGGCGGAGGAGAAGGAAGCGCGCGGGGTGTCATCAGCAAAGTATCGCTCCTTGAAGAGGAAGTATCTTGATGTTGCAGACGTGAGTCCCCTGCCGTGCCCTTCCATTCTCTTCCTGGCGTCTCTTTCCCTTAAGCGCACAGCTGACATGGCGCTCCCTCTTTCTTTTCCTTCTTGTACGTTATTGTCGCGTACAGAGTCGCGACGAGACCGCCCTCGCCCTCTTTCGCGCTCAAAAGCTCATCGTTCGCCTTCGAGAAGACAAGTCGTCTCTGCTCGACAGAGTTCTCCTACTGGAGTCCGCCGCAGGACTCACGTCGTCTCAAGTTTCTGCCGCCCTCGAATCCACATACAAAAACGACCGCGAGCGTGATTTCCCACTTCTCCATCCGCCCACACTTCCGTCTCTCGAAGATCGTTCTCGCACCCTTCCCGCCCTTACAACCTCTACCGACCTTACTCACTCTTCCTATAATGCTCCTCTCGGACCTCCACCCACTCCACTCTCGTATCCACCTCGTAGTCGCTCGCAACACATCATAACAGCCGTCGCCGCGCAGAAACTCAGAGATAGCAACGAAGCGCGTCGCATCGCGAAGGGGCTTCCGAAAGCTACCTTCCCAGCTGTTTCGGTACTCGGCCTCGAAGGATCGGATGTTGCGAGTATTGTAGAGCGCGCTCTAGCCGGAGAGCGGTTCGAGCCTGCTGGGTCCTCGTCTGGAGCCACCGGAACCAATAAGCGGAGGAGAGAAAGTACATCACCGGAAAGAGTCCCTTTGACTACAACAGCGGCTGGAACTGGAGGCAAAGGAAAAGGGAAAGCAGAGTGGGCCACCCAAGTTGTCCTACCGAATCCATTCGCAGGAGCAGGCGCCGTTCCCCTTGGTATATCGCTCGCACCACCCCCACCTGCCCCGGTT
>JASZXU010000751.1:0-14736 GCA_035521515.1 Phenoliferia sp. Uapishka_3
TCCCTCGTCTCCCCCCCCTCCCTTTCTCATGTCAAGAGTAGCCACCCGAAATGGCGCCAGCAGCTCGACCTCCACTATTGCTAATGCACAAGCGGCTCGACGACAACCATATCCTCCTCCAGCACGGGGTGCGGGCGTCAACGGTCAAGCTGGTGCATCGTCATCCACCTCTTCGTACGCTGCTCCTCGACGAGCGGCTAGGCCAGAGTACCGCGTCGAGCAGATTATTAGGAATGGAGTCGGAATGGAAGTGATTACCATCGAGGATTCGCCGGATCCACCGCCAAGAGTCGCGGGCCCCTCGGTCGGCACGTCGGCGTCGGCGTACGCTTCGAGCTCTCGCTCGTATGGGACCGCAGGACAGCATCAGCAAGAACCAGCTTACAAGAAGAGGAAAAGCGATGGCATGCACATTTCAGATCAACCCTACGCGGAAAGTCATCCTGCAGCATATCGCAACGGCGCCCAAGAAGGTTCGTCTTATGCCCCCGCAAACGGCAACGGACATTACTCGAACGGAGCAAGCAGTAAGAATAAGAGGAAGCACGACGCCTACGAGGGATATGCGAACTCTGGGAGGGATTCGGCGACCAGTAGCCGAGACGTAAGTTTGACTCCTGGCCTGCTTTATGGCCTTCGGACGCCACTGATACAGTTCCCCTATCGTCACCACGCTGCAGTCCGCACAACGACCTGCTCAGCGAGTGAAAGAGAAGGAGCGACCCAAGAAGGAGGAACCTGTGAATGACAAGGAGGGGCATTTCATCGTGCGAGTCAATGACTACATTGGCGAGATGGATCGCTGTGAGTCTTGCGCTCGAGATTTGCTGTTGCACGTCGTGGAAATACTAAAGCGACTCTCGTACAGTCAAGATTACGAGGTCACTTGGTCAAGGAACATTTGGAAAGGTCGTTTGTGCTTACGACCAGCTCGCGAACAGAGAAGTGGCGATCAAGGTCATGTTCGTACCCCTGTTTTCGTTTCCCTCCCAACCATAGCTGACGCACTTCACCTCTCAAAGTCGAGCTGTACCGAAATACCGGGAAGCAAGCAAGGTCGAGATCAAAGTGCTCAAGCTCATCAAGCAGCAGGATCCTGAGAACAAATAGTGAGTCTTCTGCGGACTAGCGACATCGCCTCAATCCTCCATTACTGAACCGTCCCCATCCTTTCTCAGCAAATGCATCCACCTCCTAGAGACATTCGATCACAGAAACCACGTTTGCCTTGTGACAGAACTCCTTTCCGCCTCAGTGTTCGACTTTTTAAAAGAAAACTCGTATCAGCCCTTCCCAATCAGCCAAATCCAGTCCTTCGCCCGCCAGCTTTTCGAAAGTGTTGAATGTACGTTCTCTTCTGGAATCTGGCGAATACTTCGGCTGATCGACGTTATCATGTAGTCCTACACCGCATGAAGCTCATTCACACCGACTTGAAACCCGAAAACATCCTACTCGAAAGCACCGAAGCGGAGGAGTACAAAGACTCGTCTAAGAAGTCGAGCAAGGTGACCAAGATCCTCAAGTCGACCGCTATTCGATTGATCGACTTTGGAAGCGCCACCTTCGACAACGAGTACCATGCCACTGTCGTCTCGACGCGCCACTACCGCGCACCCGAGATTATTCTGGGTGAGCAGACATCACTCGTTTTTTTGCATCAATTTTCGCGTTGCTGACTCGGAGTACTTCAGGCACCGGGTGGTCGTATGAGTGCGATGTATGGTCCATCGGCTGCATCCTCATCGAGTTCTTCACCGGCGAAGCGCTTTTCCAAACCCACGAGAACGTCGAGCATCTCGCCATGATGGAGAGAGTTTTCGGCAGGATGCCCGACGCGTATCGACAAAAGGCGTACCAAGCAGTCTCGTGCGTATCACCTGTCAGAAGTTCTTCGATTCTCGCTAACGCTTCGTTGTTGCAATTTTAGCCCAAATCATCCCGACTGGTTCGAAACAGAGCGAGTAGGCAGGTCTCTTCGTGCGACCAAGCTGAATTTCCCTGTCCTCAAGCCGAGCTCTGTAGCGAACGCGCAAGCGGTGACTTCGAAACAAAGCATCAAGTTCGTTAAGCAGATGAAGACTTTGCAAGTGAGTTTGGCTTTTCCTTAAGGGATGGCTAGGCTTGGTCACTGACTGATCCTCGCACAGAACATTGTACCGCAAGATTCTGGCATCGCGACGCAAAGGTTTCTCAATCTGCTTGAGAAACTGCTCGTTTGGGAGCCCAAAGAGCGGCTTACCGTGAAGGACGCGCTCTCCCATCCGTTTTTCCGAGCAAGTCAACTGCAATTCCCGTTCCTCGTCCTCGAACTAATCTTCTTCGCCTCGCAGATGAAGCTCTGATCAAAGTTCAAATAAGTCGTCGCATCCCCCCTGTGTCACATTGTCACAATCCACTCGCCTCGTTTACGTGCTGTACTTTTCGCTCTTCTTTTTCTCACCAGTAGCAATGTCTCTCCAACCAACCAAACCCACGACTCGCAACCTCCTTAGGAATTGTCGAACCTCCGGAATACACTATGTTTTCGCTTGGTCCATCAGCTACTCGGCCGGCTTCTTCCTCTACTCCTTTCGCTACGCTCGTAAAAGTTGGGTCTCAGCACTGTGGTACTCCCCGACCTCAACAAAAAGTTCGGACAACGTCGGTGCCCGTCCTTGCGCATTCCCGAATCATAGCGGCTCGCCGTCCGACCAACCTCTTGACAATCGCTCTTGTCGTGCCTAAAACAAATAGGGATCCAACGGGGAGTGGATGTAAGAGGATATCCTGGATGGGGCGGTTCGAATGGTGAGCGCCAAGTTGATTGTTTTCATTTTCCGCAGGGTGCCTACGAGCCGAGGACTAGGATCCCGTGGAGTCACCACCAACTGCAAATGGGAATGGTACAACAACACAATGTGACTCGGCTGAAAGAATTGATACTCGAGCAGCAATACAGACTTTCAACCAGAGCGCAGATTGAAGGAACGTGTGCAGCAAAAGAGGGAAACTTGTAAGGAATCCGGTCGCAGCTTCAGATATTCATCGAAAACGGGAGAAGATGTAGGCACCCAGAGTAGTGAACACAGTGCTTTAATTTGCCCAGGTTTACAAGAACGTCGCCTGTTGAAGCACGACACCTTCCACGAGTCCAATCAGAACTTCGGTACCCTGAAGCGGCAAATGAATGATTAGTGGCTGAAGCCAGTCACAAATGTACTTCACGCTCACCTCAAAGTCTTGCTGATCATAAGCGTAGCCCAACCGAGGAACACAAATGAAGCCTTATGCACGTCAATCCCGAACATCTCCTTGATCGGCTCAACAAGTCCCCCCGGCAATCCTTTGCTCAACAAACCACCTTCAATGTTTCCCCTCCTCACACATTCGGCCATGACTCCACAGAGGAAGAGCGAACTCGGAATAGGCAGACCCTCAAAGTACTTTGATTTTCCACCTTCGTCTTTCGGAACGAGCGCAACGGTGGCATTGAACCGAGCCAGGCGTGCTATTCCGGCGCAGATGAACGTGGTGAGGAGGACAGTGTCGGCAGTGGTGCGCATGCCAATGCAGAACGCGGCCATGGCGGGAGCGACTCCGAAGGAAATCTAGTAAATAGTTATGGTCAGCTGAGGCTCAGATCTTGTAAGAGTAGGAAAAGGATAGTACCGAGTCGGCCAGACTGTCGAGCTCTTGCCCGAGCATACTGCTCTCATTCCTCCAGCGCGCGACCTTGCCGTCGAGTGCGTCGAAGAACATGCCTGCGAGTGGGTAACCAAGAGCGTACCTGGTTCGATGCATGTGAGATCCCAGCAGTCTGATGGACCTGAGCCAGGGACATTACTGACCAGAGGTAAGATTGTTCTCCGGAGAGCAAGTAACGCGCTGATGAGAAGAGAGACATGGCTCCGCAGAAGCCATTTCCGAGGGTGACGATATCGGCAAGGCGGAAGTTTCTGTGGGAGAATCAAGCAAAAGCAAAGTAAGTTGAGGGACTACGAGCTTCGGGCACCGATCTCCTCTTGCAAAGCCCACGTGAATACGAGAGACCTCTTGGGTCATCGAGAGTTTCTCCTCGCAAAAGCAGCTTTGGAAGGAATGAGAGGAGCCGTACCTGACGAGACTAAAATGCCTGTCATCTTGAACAAACTCCTTGAGCGCCTTGGCGTCAGCCGCCTTCTCCTCCTTCGCGCTAGCTGGGGTTGAAGTTGACTCGCGCCTCGAGGCCAGCGCTTTGGCTGCACCGGAGGGTGGGCCGGTTGAGGTGGTTGCTTTGACGGAAGCCTGAGGGGAGGCTCCCGGAACGGGAGGCGTCGTGAGATCTGGGGACGTTCCTTGCGCACAAGCCTGGTCAGGTCGGGGAAAGGACTGCGCCCGGCGCAAATGCTCTCACCTGGCATTATGAATGGTCTGGAGCTTGACGAGAGGTGAAGGAAAGCTGGAGAAGTTTCGATTGGTGTGCAAGTGATCCGGACGGAAGATGTTGAGCCAAGCGTTGTTGTCTACTCTGGATGACGAGCGGTAGAAAAAGTGGGGGCTTAGGGCCGTCACACAAAACCATGAGACCTCGGAGTCGCCCCTTGCCTAAAGCTTCGAAAGTAAAAGAAAGTGGGATGGGCACACCAGACACAGCTGCCTTGATTTCGAGGACGGAATATAGACATGGAAAACTGATGCGATGAATTAAAAGCAAACTTCACAAAGGGGGTTCGCGTGCACGTTGAGAGTGTCTGTTGGAAGCCGTGGTATGTAGGGGCAAATATCAGATGCAGAAGGGGTATCAGACATATCAAGCGGGAGATGCAAAGACGTGATGTTTATTATCGCTTGGTGATGATGGTTTGACGCTTGCGAGCACGTGAAGTCGGCTTGGCGGATGGCGAAGGGCGCAAAGGCGCGACGGGCTTTTGGTCGGCGTGATGTTCGCAAAACGGGAGGCCACCGACAACGAAATGATGCTCAAGGAGAGGAGTTCGACAAGTGCCCTCAGAGCACTTGAAGCAGTCGGGGTGATCTGCAGCAGCTTGTCAGCAGAAGCACTCCAAGGAGCGAGAGCTTTCGAGGCGGCCACTCACATCTTCCGCCACCGCCGTTGTCTTCGCCCACAAGACTGACGCATGGCCCTTCGATGGGATTCCCGCACTTCTGATCCGTGCAGAGAGAACCATTGAGTTCATGATAATGGAGCTGGCAGTAGGGCTTGTAATCGCTGCGGGTATCAATTGACGTCAGCCTCGAAGACAATGTGAACAATTCGAAGACTGCGAGAACTGACAAGACGTAGAACTCTTTATTAGGGAAAGGAGCGGAGCAAGAAAAGCAAGAGAAGCAGCTTGGGTGATACTGAAGGAGAGCCGCGCCGACAATGAGTCATATATTCCGCACACGCGCTTATGCGGAAAGCTTACCTTGCCCAATACCTTCCCATCACTCGAAGCGACAGCTCCACCCTCAATCGGAAGCCTGCACTTGCGACATTTTGGCAAGAAACGATCGGCGTAGCATGGTCGGCAAAAGGTTTGACCGTCGCCTGCCCTCTGAATCTCATGCTGGGCGCACACCTTTCGACAAGTCGTGCACTGGCTCGCTGGACGCGGTCCACTGGATTTATCCTTCAAACTACCACTCGAAGCTGACGAAGGTAAGCTCGCCATCGCTATTGGGGGTCCTCGGCGAGAGCTGGTGACTTCAGGCGGCAACTGGGCGTTCAGAGCCGGTGTCGATTGAGAATAAGGAAGTTTTGGACGACGATTAGCTCGCGGCGTAGTCATGCCCTCCCCTTCATCCTCTTCAAAGGAATGTCGTTCGGGCGAAGACGTCCTGAAAGACGCCAGAATGACGCCTGCTCCACCGTCGTCGTCCTCGGATGTCATAAGGCGAAGATCCTCTAGACAGGCTTCGAGCCCTCCACCTCCAGATCGATCTAGCTCTCCTGGGCCAGATATCTTCCTTCCCTTCTGGACGAGATCTGACGGGCGGGCGTAAGAGCTCAGCTTTGAGGGCGTGCTCTGCGAGACCTTCATTCCACCGCCCCCTCGGGAGCCATTGTTGGAGGGATTTGGGGCGGCTTCCGGCATTGAGATTTTGCGAGATCTTGGCGGGCTTCCCGATCGTACAGAGGATGCCGGAGTTTCGAGATTCGGCCGAGTGCGAGAATCGGAGGAGCGAGAGTCCGTCGAAGAGGCGTACGGAAGGTCGGTGCTGCCGCCTCTGATGGGGAAGGACCGCGTTGAGTTGGCTGGCGAAGGTGTGTTGTTATTCACAGGGAAATTGAGGTTAGAGGGTGAAGGAGAACGCGAGTTGTATCCCGTGAATATCGGCGAGGGCGTAAGTGGGGAGTCGTTTCCAAGCGATAGGAGGTTCGCGGCGCCACCACTGCGACTTATTGACAAGGGCGCTGTTCCGCCAGGAATCGGCCCACTGGTTGTCGCAACCAGTTTTTGATATCGCTCGAAGAAAGGGAGCTTGGACCCGTTACTCGAAACTGAGGAAGTCGAAGGCGAGCGCGACATGTCGCCATCTGGACCATACGAAGGCGAGGTCGGCCTAGACGCTGGGGAAGACGGTCCAAGGAGACCTGAAGAGGGGTAGATTCGGCAAGTTGATCATCAGCTCGAGAAGCGAAAAGAGTGGGAGGGAGCCGCCGGGGCCTCACCTGGACTTGGCAGCGGAGATCTGGCCGAGCGATTTCCATAAGCTTCAAGTCTTGAACCAGCTGGCTCGATATCCAAACGCATCTCTGGTCTCCTGCGTCTACTTGCGCCATCCAAGTCCTCGCCGACCACCAGCCCGGAACCCTTGACGCCCGAGCTCCCGACTCCTGCCATGCCAGCTGTAGCGCAAATATGTTCCCCCATGTCGAAAAGCTCGACCCAACTTCCACAGTCTGAGCATTTGATCGAATTTGAGTGTGAAGAAGAGTTTGCTGGCTGAGAAGGCGACCTTCGATCTCCGTTGAGCGTAGCAGCTGGTGCGGAGCCTTGTCGAAGTGGGGGATTGTTCCGCAGCGGCGTCGAACCGTAGCGGGGACCACCTGACGAGGAATTCGCAGGAGCATGGGGTGAAGATCGAAAGTAGGTGGTCATAGTATAGCCTGTGGCGTCAAGGGTGATCAGTCAAAGAGTCCTTCCGGCGGAGTCGGAAGGTCGGAGACGCACAAACACGCGAAACGCGTCAAGCAAAAGCTCGTCCCCCGATAGTCCGCCTAAAAGTGAAGTTGAAGACAGTAGCTCAAGTGAGTTGATGGAATGCGGTAGGAGAGGTTGTTCAAGTCGTGTGAGAAGGTGCGAACGCGGCCTGTGCCCAAAGACTTGCGGGCCGGTCTAAGCTCACGCGTCGTGCTATCTCTTTGCCTGAGCGAGATCTGCACGGAGCGCATCTTTAGACGAGGTAATGAGGAGGCAGCGCCTAACATGCCTTTGACGACCACCACCGGATGCTGCACCGTGGCCGAGCTTCGAGCGAGCTTACCTGTTACACGGGCGCGTTCCTCTTGGCCTTGGAATCCTGTGAGCGAGCGAAGGCGGACTGGAACTGGGAATGGCCAAATGAGAGTGCAGGTGGCGACGGGCGGAAATGCGGAGCGATATGGTGGCGGGCAGGCCTTGACTGTATCCACGCGTCAAATCTCCAACGCCAAGTTTGAGATATCCGGAAGCGACCCTTCTGCCGTATAGCAGTTCTTTGACACTCTCGGAGGATACGATGGGTAGAGGTTGAGAGAAAAGAAGGCGGTTGTCAAAATTCTGCCTCTTTCTGTCGATGTCCCTAACTCTCCATGGTTAAGCACTCCGTCTGGCGACGAGAGCAATCTCACTCGACCATATCGGAGTGCTCTGCAAAGGCTCTGGAACTATGCAATATCATGTTTTGTTTCTTTCTGAGTAGATCTACGAGCTCTTGTGCTCGAGACAACCCGAAAAACGTTTAGCCCAGTTCGATCCGCCGCGAAGTTGATTTGAGTTGACGGCGTGAGTGGGCTCATGACAGAGAGCATCTGCAAGCTGCCGAGCTTATTTTTCCAAAAACGTGACTGGATGTCTCTGTATATTTGTTCGCAGTGACCACTATGGGCGCGCCCTTTCCCTCCCGTGACGTTAATGTCTTTCGAAGGCGCTGTTGAATCATATCATCGAGTCTCGTCTGGCGGCCGAACTTTTGCAGCTCTACAAAACCTACAAACCATCTACTTAGGTTTCTTCTTGCACTCATGTGCTGTGGAAATTCAAACTTGAAGTCTCGGACAATTTAGGTTAGGAAGATGATGCATTGCGAAGGAATTGGTGTGCGCGTATTTACTATGGAGGGTTCACGATTTGGCTACAAATGGAACGGATGAACAAAAGAACTGATTGTATGGTAAGGCAAGCTGAAGCAAGGTGCGGGCTAAAAAAAAAAAGGGTACTGATAGAACGAACGTGGGTAATGAATTAAGTAGAGGCGAGGCGAAGAAGCTGTCAAGCGCGACGAGTCGTCGTTTTCGAAATGAAGCGATCAAGCGATCAAGCGTGTCGGCCAGCCCACATGACTCCTGGATCGCCGGCGTTGGCGTACTTTGAATAGTAGTGGTGTCCTACCAACGGTTGCTGCGTCGGCGGCGGCGCGTAACCGTCCCAATATTCTCCTCCGCATCCTTCGTTTGCGGCAACAAACGACGAAAGAGGGTGAGGCGTAGGAGTATACTGATACTTGTACTCGGGGTCCGTCGACGTCCATCTCGGTACACCTTGTTTCTGGCCCGCGGCGAGAGAATAGAACGCGAGGCTCTCGGGTCGGTACATCGAAAGGCGGTATGGTGATGGCTGGTGACCGTCTGCGAGGTGACGGAATCCCTCCGACGACGAAGGGGACTGTGGTACAAAGTACGACGAATGGGGGAGGGGCGGAGGTGGTGGCGAAAAGTCGGAAAGCGAAGAAATAGAGGAAGACGCGGAAGATGACATGCGGTGACCATGACCAGGATGGATGTAGACCGGTCCACCGCCCCGTGGCATCATGTACACTGATTTTGGAGGGGCGGGACTAGCACCAGCCGAGAGTGACTTGGACAACCAGGTCGACGACGGAGCGAGGCGCTTGCCCGACGACGAGTCAAGAAGTTCCGCGTCAGCCGCCGAGCGTTTACTGGCCGAGGACCTAAGTGTAGGAGGCGGAGGCAACGGTCGGTAAGGGGCGTCCGAGGAAGAGCGAGTGTGTGCGTGAGGTTGTTTGCTGGCGGAGAGGCGCGGGTGTCGAATTGGAATCGGAGGAGTTTGAGATTGCTGAGTGGAGGATGTGATAGGAGAACACGAGGTAGAGTATGAGGTGAAGGCGGGAGGGATGAAACGCTCTCTTGAGGAGTCGAAACTCGGAGTCGACGGGAAGGAAAAATTTGCGAGTGACGACGGTAGTGGTCGTGTTTGTCGTGGCGCTGCCTGAAACTGATCGTACTCGACGTGCGCGATGCTTCGGTTTCTCCGACTACTGTCCCTCGCCATGCCTCCATCGACAGGTCCAAATCCCAAACCGACCAGTAGCTCGCGAGGCGGCAGCGAAACTCTTTGCCCCTGATGCAGACGGCGGGGCTTCCCCGACGACTTTGACTCGGCAATTTGCTCCTTTCGCGCCGCGACGTGTCCCTCTAGTAGTTTGATCCAGCCACCAAAATCTTGCTCAGAGACATGACACTGGTAGTCAATGCCGGAGAGAAATTCGAGCTCCCCAGCGACGAGCGGTTTCAGCTCGAGCGAGCTCACGTCACTCCATGTTTTGGCAGTATAAGCTAACAAGTGCAACGATTAATATTAGACTTGAGAGAACAAAAAGAGCTGGAATGTGACGCACTGTTGTCATCGAGAACCTTATTCGCCATCATGAGAGCTGTCACACAGAGTCTGAATTCTGATCCTGGTGCTCCGCAGATCTGATTCTTGTGTTTGAGACGGTAAATGAACAGGAGGGCAAGGATCACGACCGAGTGGGAGACTTGAGCTGCACAGGGAGGAAACCGAGTCAGCTAGACCATTCTTTGTCCCTGTTTTTTTCCACCGGAGCCACAGAAAAAAGGGCGTGATGTCCCGGCCCGCGGAGCACGATGAATGCTGTTTAATGAAGAACTCACTCGTTGCGAGGACATCGTGGCAGAACCGAAGGAACTTTTCTGTTGGTACGAGTTGATGCTTGGATGGGATCCTCGAGTTGTCGAACCACAGAAAACAGATGGACTCGGCTGCGAAAGTGGCGACGGCGCTAACTCGTTCCCGTCTTGGCTGTGGTGGCGACGGAGGGGCTGGGAGCACGGGGAGTGGAGCGAAACCGGGAGCGAAGCATTCGTTGTCAACTCCTGTGTTGAACGAGTGTGTCGGCATGAAAACCGAGGGCGACGAGAGTGGTGTTGAGTCGCGAGCGCCTGTGTTGTAGGAGCTCGCAGAAGACATGGAGGTGCGGTCGGAGGAGCTGCTCGAAGTGAACGAGGCTGAGTCATGTGGGTCGTCCCATGCAAAGCTCGGTGACATTTTGGGCAGGGTGACGAGCGCTCCGGCGTAGTCGAGCTGGGACTCGGGCGAGCACACCTGACAAAAGTTGCGGCTTCGAGAGGAGGGTGACGTCTAGTGGCGAGTAGCGGTTGTGGCGGACGGAGCGAGGGAGAGAATCGGTGGAGGGTGGCGGAGGGAAAGGTTGACGTGTTACATAGGAGAAAAAGGAACCGAAGAAAACCAGTAGAGGCCGTGAAGCTCGAGGACTCTTGGAGGAAGCGGAGATCGCGTGTGCGTGCGGCGTGCTTGGGGCCGATTGTTCCGCAGTCGAGTGTGTTTCCGCTTCAAATTGAAGATTGTCTCACCTGTACTCTCTCCCGGCAAAGGAGGAAAGCCCCTTCCGGTGTCCTCAGGGCGTTGCAAAGCACATAAAAATCCCTTTCAACATGGAATATTCCTCGGACACAACAAAAAGGCTCTCCTTTGCGGATTGCGGAACAGCATTGGACTGCAGCGCAAGCGCGTGGGCTCCTCCGACGGCCAAGCTGCGTTGGAAGGGCAGCTTTTGTAGTTTGATTTCTAAACTCGGCGTGTGACATGTGTAGGAATGCTAAGAATGCCCAGGTTACACACTTCTTCCCCGCCGGAAGGTGGCGTGTGTCCCTACTTCGTCCCTTTGTCTCCACCTCTTTGCACCTCTTTGCATTTGACATTTCGCCATACATATTCAAACACAAGTTGACGCAGGCCTCGCAATATGACTAGTGCTGAATGCCGTGAATACTACTAGCGTGTGTGGTTCCAGCTCCTGCCGGGCGTCCGTTGGCGTTCATTCGCGGTTTTGCGACGGAAGTGACGCACCGCCGTGGGCAGGTGCCAATAAAGTGAAACCGACTTCGATAGGTAATGCGTGTGAGACCGGTCTCCCCCTCTCCTCCCTAAGTACTTCCTTTTTGAACACATACTCACTTATGCAAATGTACAGAGAATGATCTCCAGCATCAGATCCAAGAGCAGCTTCGATGTACAGTGACAGGCGGCTTCACTCCCTGTGATCCACAATGCTGATGCATGATACCTGTCGCGACATCGTCTATAGACAAAGCACCTTAAGGGGTCGCCAGTAGGCAATTTGGTGCAGTGTCCCCTCAATGCTTCACTCTTCTCTTCGGTCGGCGAGCCCAGGGCGGTACCGTACCAATGAAGGAAGCGCCGCCGAGGCGACGACGTTCAGGCCGTGGAGCTTTCGCGGCAATCCCGATGCCTCTCGCTACCGGTAGCTTGCGATTCCCATGATACATTAGTGATCACAAAATCTTAAGGAGAATGCATAATTGTACGAGCCTTCATCCCTATTATATAGGTAAACGATTTGGAACTTGCATTGACGTGAACCAAGGTCTGGTTTAAGAAAAGGTTGGAGTCATTTCGTGGGAATAACCCAGGGCACCTAAGTCGTGACTGGCAAATCAAGGTAGCTAATGAAGTCACAGAATGTAGTGGAGGCTTAAAATCTGCATATGGAGCAGCCCCTGGAGGCATCGCATCCGCCCAAGCAGCCTCGAATTAGGGACCGCGGTGCGACCAGCGCAGGACATCTCCACCCGCTGAGTCTCCCACCGCCCCTTACAAAATTCACCGTCCGTCCGAAATGCTAAGGGTGGAAAAAGAATGCGGTTCCCAACCTGTATAGACGGGGCTTTGCATCACCAGAACTGAGAACTCGCAACCGGACCGTCCGGCGCGTCTCTGTCAAATGTCTCAGAAGTCGCCCTCGTGCGGAGGGCTCCAAAAGGGCTCCGCAAAGACAAGCAAAGAAGGGGGTTCGTGACGTCGAAGGCGCTGGAAAGTTACTTCACACCGGTCCGCGTACTTTCATTAGGACTTAAGTACCGCTGTGCATTACTTGTAGCTGGAATGAAACGCACGAGTGGTCGGCCCGGAAAACTACGAAAGAGCGAAAGAGCACCCGCAAGCGTAAAAAGTGCATGCAGGGGTTGGCACGCCGCCTACGTCGACTCATTGATTCGTTCCTGCCCAGCACCTGCGGGAACAACCTGCGCTTGCTATGTAGGGCTTTGGAATGTGGAAATGAACTCGAAATCATCTGACCCCAGATATGAAATCTCTCCGGAAACGAGTGCGTACTCCGGTGCGGGAAGGCGATGACGACAAGCGCCTTCGCAAGCCAATTACGAACATCTGACTCGCCTCCTCTCCATCCCTTCTTGGGTCCTGCACCTGCGCATGAAATACCATTTTGACCTCACAACCCAACTGTCACATGACACAGTAATCAGTGGTTTTTTGGGCTGCCGGTCAGCGAGCAGGGTGACGACAGGTGGCGACGCAGTGCAGAACGACTGGCGGCCACTCATTCGCTGAGCAGAAAATTTTACTCCTTAAGAGCCGCCAGTACCGTAGCTCGTCAGGTTTTTGAATACATGAATAAGTGGCTGAGCTACCGCATGCTGATTGTTCTCGTGCCAGCCGGTGGAGGATATTTCGCGACGCCACCTCTCAACCTCAGAATGAGTCCGACCAGCGGGTGATTATTTCCAACCTCAGAATCCTTCTAGCATGGCCCATTTCCATCTACCAGAAGCATTCCATCCCTGAAGAGGTTGTATCCGCCCTTGCCAACCCTTCGCCTCATCCTTATTTCTCGGCTCCATTTCTCCATCAACTCCTTGCCCAACAAGCCACTCATACTCTCCTCTACCATACCTCACCGCAGCCGCCCTAGCCATATAAACGATTCCTCTCAAGTCCTCATTTTTTTCCGGCTCCTTCACCCCATCCGGCAATCGCATTCCCCTTGGCTCCTCGCAGCCTATACTTTTCAGCATGTAGAATATACCGAAATCGACAGCTCTTTTCAAAGCATGATTCTCAGCAAGCCAGACGTCGGGAAGTTGAGGGAGATTATTGTAAACTCTGATCGAGTTGGCGAGCTCCGCGAGAAAGCACAGAGGCTCGAGTTCGAAAAGAGTGTAGTGAAGTGGATTCGGTCGTTTGATCTCCTGAACAAGAGCTGAAGTTGTAGGGGAAATTTTCGCCGAGATTCCTTGTGGGTTTGCGGGGGATAGCATGAACATGTTGGTGACGACGGCATGGGCTTCGAGAGGTCGGTTGATGGTGATGAGGTGAGTCGCGAGCTGACAGAAATAATGGGTTCCGATGTTGTTGCGACGAGTTGCTGCTAGTTTTCCACATTCGTGGTTTTGGAGAAAGTCGACGTGGGCCTCGAACCAAGGATGCATGAAAGGGTGTGGGGAGAAAGGGGATGGAGGCGCGGGGAGGAGTGGCAGGATTTGAGATATGAGAATGAGTCCGCGGATCTGCAGATTTGCTTTCGTAAGGTCTCTCAGCTTAGGAATGGCGAAAGTTGGGCTCACATGTAGCAGGCCTTCTGGACGGTATTTTCCCTTCGGCTGCGACCCTCGCACGTACTGAACGAAAGCGAGTTCAGGAAAGCACACCGAAGTTTGTAAACAAATATGGTAGCTCACCTGACCGTAAGCGACTTCAGGAATCATTCGCGTGGCCGGATCACCAAAGAACGTCCAGAGCAACTGAAACGCCTTTTCGGACGCTGGCTTGCACACGCTTGGGTTGAACTTGAGTCCGAAGTGGTATGCTGCGATGGGAGTCAGAGACAAAAGATGTTGAGAGGAACTTCGAAGCCACTGACCCATTGCAAGAATGAAGACCTTATTGCAAACAGTTTGAAGCTCTTTCGCTTGCGAAGCGTTTCCAGTGTCTGGAAATGAAGTAAAACGGTCAACCTCCGGCGTCAAAATGAATGAGCTAGAAATTGAGCCAACCTGCATTTCTGTTCGCATCTTTATGGTCCCACTTGATCTTGTCTTCCCATTCGTCACTAGTCGCACCAGGATGAGCTTGGAGGTAGGCATCCAGCTCTTTCGAATCTGGCCAAAAATGCGGTGCGTATGACAGAAAAGCGTTTCTACCTGTAAAATCCTGTTTAGTCAATTTAACCTGAATTCAAAGGTGCAAAACTCACCTCCTGGGCCAAACTTTTTGCTGTACGTCACAGAATGCAACGCAGGATCCTAATTTCGGCATCAGCATCAACGCCCCTCTATCTACCCTCGCCCCCAATACACACCTGCAAGACCTGCTTGAGTTGTGGCCACAGAAGCGAGAAAGACTTTGCTCCGTTGGCCAGCTTCGTGTCTCTCAACTCGAAGAAGTAGCCGGGGTGAAAGGCACCAGGGTGGGGACAGCTGACCTGCCGGGAAGGGTTGGGAGGTAGACTTCGAGGTGGTAGAGGCGC
>JASZXU010000752.1:0-14733 GCA_035521515.1 Phenoliferia sp. Uapishka_3
TCCCTACCTTATTCGCCGCCTCTTTCACATTCGTCTTTCCGCCCCTTCAGCACCTACTCTTGTGTCGGAGTATGGCAAAACGACCGTGTTGAGATCATCGCCAACGACCAGGGAAACCGCACCACCCCATCTTACGTTGCCTTCACGTAAGTCTCTCGCCCTTCTCACTTTCGTTCCTTCGCCTTCTTTCGGTGTTCGAATCCAGTTCTGACGCCGCCCTCCTTCCTTTAGTGACAACGAGCGTCTCATCGGTGATGCTGCCAAGAACCAGGTCGCCATGAACCCCCACAAGTGAGTCTTTGCGCGCGGTGGGCTGCAAGGGTACGAGGAGCTGACTTTGGCGCCGCTACTTTTCCAGCACCGTCTTCGACGCCAAGCGTCTTATCGGACGTAAAGTGAGTTTTCGGTTATCACGAGCTACTCTGAATAGCTGCTAATCATGTTTATTTGCTTAGTTCGCCGACGCTGAGGTCCAATCCGACATGAAGCACTGGCCATTTAAGATCGTCGACCAGGCTACCAAGCCTATCATCGAGATCGAGTTCAAGGGAGAGACCAAGCGTTTTACCCCCGAGGAGATCTCTTCCATGATCCTCCTCAAGATGAAGGAGACCGCTGAGGCTTACCTTGGAACCGTTGTCACCAACGCTGGTTCGTTTCCCCCCCTTTCTGGCCTTGACCATACCAAAAGCTGACTTGCCGCTTATATTCTTAGTCGTCACCGTCCCTGCCTACTTCAACGACTCCCAGCGTCAAGCTACCAAGGATGCTGGAGTTATCTCCGGAATGAACGTCCTCCGTATCATCAACGAGCCCACCGCCGCCGCCATCGCTTACGGTCTCGACAAGAAGACCGTCGGTGAGAAGAACGTTCTCATCTTCGATCTCGGAGGAGGAACTTTCGATGTCTCCCTCCTTACCATCGAGGAGGGTATCTTCGAGGTCAAGGCCACCGCTGGAGACACCCACTTGGGAGGAGAGGACTTTGACAACCGGTATGCTTCCTCGCACTTCCTTTTTCGAGCGCTGGTATTTACTCTTTACTTCCTCCCAGTCTCGTCACCCACTTCGTCGCCGAGTTCAAGCGCAAGAACAAGAAGGACCTCTCTTCCAACGCTCGCGCTCTCCGTCGTCTTCGCACCGCTTGCGAGCGTGCCAAGCGTACCCTCTCCTCTGCCGCCCAGACCACCATCGAGATCGACTCTCTCTTCGAGGGTGTTGACTTCTACACCTCCATCACCCGTGCCCGTTTCGAGGAGCTCTGCCAGGACCTCTTCCGTTCCACCATGGACCCGGTTGAGAAGGTCCTCCGCGACTCCAAGATCGACAAGGCCAACGTCCACGAGATCGTTCTCGTTGGTGGATCCACCCGTATCCCCCGTGTCCAGAAGCTTGTTTCCGACTTCTTCAACGGCAAGGTTCGTCTTGCTTTTCGATTTTTTTTTGCTTCATTCGCGCAGGGACTGATAATTCTTTTCATCGCAGGAGCCCAACAGGTCCATCAACCCCGATGAGGCCGTCGCCTACGGAGCCGCCGTCCAGGCTGCCATCCTTACCGGAGACACCTCCGAGAAGACCCAGGACCTCCTCCTCCTCGACGTCGCACCCCTCTCCACCGGTATCGAGACCGCCGGAGGAGTCATGACGAAGCTCATCCCCCGCAACACCACCGTCCCCACCAAGAAGTCCGAGACCTTCTCGTTCGTCCTTCTGCTTTTTTCATTCGCCGCTGCCGATGTTGACTTTTTCATCCTTGCGCTCACAGCACCTACGCCGACAACCAGCCCGGAGTTCTTATCCAGGTTTACGAGGGAGAGCGTGCTCGCACCAAGGACAACAACGTTCGTCTTCGCTTCCTATCCTTTCGCATTCGGCTCGCGCTAACCCATTCCCTTCTTTAGCTTCTCGGAAAGTTCGAGCTTTCTGGTATCCCACCAGCACCCCGTGGTGTTCCCCAGATCGAGGTTACCTTCGACATTGATGCCAACGGTATCCTGAACGTCTCCGCCGCCGACAAGACCACCGGAAAGTCGAACAAGATCACCATCACCAACGACAAGGGCCGTCTTTCCAAGGAGGAGATCGAGCGCATGGTTTCCGAGGCTGAGCAGTACAAGGCTGAGGATGAGGCCGCCACCGCCCGTATCTCTGCCAAGAACGGACTCGAGACCTACTCTTACAACCTCCGTAACTCCATTGAGGGTGACCTCAAGGACAAGCTCGACCCCGCCGACAAGGAGGCCCTCGACAAGGCTATCACCGAGACCATCTCTTGGCTCGACGCCTCTGCTGAGGCCTCCACCGACGAGTACTCTGAGAAGCAAAAGGAGCTCGAGGTTCGTCTCCTTTTCCTTCACAACTCTCTTTGAATTTCGTTGCTGACTATATCTTGTCGTTTTCTCGCAGGCCATCGCCAACCCGATCATGCAGAAGGCTTACGGAGCTGGAGGAGCACCAGGTGGCGCACCAGGAGGAGAGGGCTTCCCCGGTGGAGCCGGAGGATTCCCAGGAGCCGGCTCTGACGAGCCATCTGTTGAGGAGGGTACGTTTTCTTTCACTTACTTGATTCAAGCAGACTCCTTTCTAACCTTACTTCTTCTCTCAGTCGACTAAGCACTTTCAGCGAAAATGGGGCGGGATGGGGTCTATTGTCTACTGTATACATTTTTTGAGACGCCTGCCTTTACCCTTTTAGATTGAATTCGAATATATCCCGAGTTCAAGAAATCTTCCAGCGAGAGAGAGATTGGACCTGTCGTGGTAGTCATGGTCTGACTCCGCACTTTTTCTTTCGCACTTCTTTTCCTGGAACTTTTCCTGGAAGGTACACCGGCACACTGATATTCAGCATCTCATGTGGGCAGGACCCGGGAAAACTGCAGGCGAACGTCGCCCCTTCGCTTGGGCCGCAATATGACCTGCTCTTTGGCTGAACAGTCTGGCAGCTTCGTTGTTCTCGCTCGCTCGCGCCTACACGCGGCATGAGCGCCGAAGTCGACGACCTATGGGCAAAAACAAAGCTTGCAATAATGTTACACAACAACTACTCATACAAGTTAACGCAACCTTTGGAGTAAACTCCCTCCAAATCGTGCCATTGGCGGTGATCGCTGATCCGAGACTCGCTTGCGAAAGATGGAGCCGCTGTCCTCAATGCCTTCAACTGGCGACAGGGCTCTCTTCCGTGGATTTCGGGTCTTCCTCCGAGTATCCTGCTCGGAAAAATCAATATGAGTGGCCTGAAGATTCATTCCGTGAGAGAACTCACGGTGGCCGGCAAAATCTCCGCTGGCTCGACCCATTGCTCCGCCAACTTCTCATACCAAATCGCTACTTGCTCGGCCATCGCCTGACAAGCATCCACTTGAAACTTAATTCTGCATCGGCCCAGGTAAATAACAAGAAGCAAGGTTCAGAGCAGGTAGAAACTGCTTTGCTCACGGGTACACCCATTCAATAGGCCCTGGGAACCGTTGTATTAGAGTCTCAAGCTCGAACGCACGAATAGGTGTGTTTGTGTATAGTCCGAACTCAAGCGTAAGGTTTTGAGATACTGGTGTCGGGGTAAAAAATTTAACGGAAAGGCCAGGGGGAAAAATGGAACAAGTCCGCTCACGTTCGACGCCCTCGAAGTGCTCTGCGAGGGACTTTTTTGACAGTTCCGATCGCAAGTGCTCCGGCTGAAGCTCCATTGAGAATAGTTGCATATCCTCCTTTGTCCTCAGTGGGCACTTTAGTTTACAAAGCGAGAAATGGGTCGTCAAGTGAAGCAACAGATAATTACAGCGACACAGAAACTCACCAAGATCTTTGCGACGTCCGAAAAGCGGAGCGTGATCGCTGGAGCTTCAGGCTGCGTGCAAATGTAGAAAGTCGAATTGGTTGACCAAATTTGAAACGAGTCGACACTGCCGACACCTCCGCCTTGGTAACTGGTGTCTAGCGTACCCTCATCTGCGCAGGCGCATCCAAAGAGATCGACCTGCATACCCCGCGTGGATGCCTCACTTCCAGATGAACGGAACGAGTGAGGTACAGTCATTTGATGAAAACGTTGGAGGCCGTCGATAAGAAGCAGCTGCTTCGCGACACTGGAGAAGAAGGCAAGAACAACCATTACTCAGCCGAGTTTCCACCTTTCAGGCATCAAGGGACGAACGTTTCAAGCTTAATGGTGATACCTGCTCCAACTGCGGTTGGGTGTCGCCACCGGTAAACCATGGCAGGAAGAACTTTCGCATCAAAAGATGGTGAAGCGGTGTCGAAGACGCAGCTGAGACGGAAGTTCCCTCCCGCTCCAAGATGAAAAGTTAGCCCCAAAACATCTTGACCCACGCAACCAGCCTATTCAAATTTGGAGAGGTCGAGAAAAAATGAGCCAACGAACCCTCTTGGAGATGACTTATCCTCACATGTACAGTCATACCTGTCCCATTCGCTGTGGTGAAGCGAAGGCTGGCCGAAGCACCTGGTCCAGTCACATATGAGACGACGTCAAAGCAGCGGCGGACGGTGATGGAGTATTTCGTGAGGCCATCCTCCTGTTTCACGTTTTGAACGAGAGCGAGCGGCATATTATCCCCAGCGACAACTTGGTGAACGACCGGATCCTCCTCGGGGTGATCAACATCGTAGGTTGCATACAAGCAAAGGGGGAGTTCGATCTTGCCCAGCGCCAATTTTGACTTTTTGTGATTTCGTTGCGATGGCATGAGAGGCGGAATTGGGGGAAGAACGAAAGCGAGCGGAGCAGTAGGGGGTGGGAGTCGTGAAGCGGGTGCAGGCTCTACGGGTTTTGAGGGAAGCTGCGCATTTTCTGGCGCGGGAGCGGTGTGAGCGGAGCTGGGTCGGTCTAGCGGGGAGGGCAGAGAGCGAGGCGGGGGTGTGCCTTGCGATGATGGAGGGCGAGGGTGAGAGCTGCCAGATGATACGGGTGGGGCAGAATCGCTCTGAAATGTGGAGATCGTGTCAGCTGAATGCTAGAGAGGCTTGGGAGAAGGCGCTGCCCACCGGCGGGGCGATCGACACTGCTTGCGAGGGAGGATCTTGAGCGATCTGAGGAGGGAGTAAAACCCGAGGAGGCGGATTTCTGGATAACACTCCTCTCAGAACTCCAGAGAGAAAACTTCCAGCTCCAAGGTTCCTACGCGGTGGTGGCTCGCTAGGCGCATCCGGCTTGTTGAGTGGAATGAAAGGCTCACCTCCCAGTGGGTGAGAGCAGATTGATTCTCTTCCCTCGAGGGATGGCGAAGGACTGAGTATGTCTCTCACTACTTCCTTCGGCAATGGCTCCTCGTCCGCCATAGGAATATGCGAAGTTGAGGTGATGGGCTCGGCGTCGATCTCTGGTTCGGCAGATACTCCTCCCTGATTGAAATGCTCAAGCAACAGCCCCCCTTCGTGCGAATCGAGTTGAAAATCACAGCTATCAGCCGACAGAGGGATATGGGGTGCTCCATCGGCGAAATGAGGAGACGGGGCGCAGGAAAGTGAACTGGGGTGTCGCGCGGGTGAACGAGAAAGACTCGAGTATGGAGGCACAGAGGTGCGAAGATGTTTACCCGAAAACACACCAGGTGTCATTGTGTTCGAAGCCGAGGCGGGTGGCACGAGGTTGTCGAGCCAAGACACGATGGCCTTTCGCTTGACTCTGGGGTCTGAGTTTGGGTTGAATGTTGGCGCAGTTGATGATGAGAGGGATTTCCGAGCCGGAGGATCACCAAGCATAGGACGAGATTTGGATGAGACTGGTAAAAGACTTGCATTTAAGACGGCGGAGGGTATGGACAGCCTGGCAACTCCATCCGACGTTGGACGGCGGGCTCGAACAGGTGCCGGGGACCGCGAATTTGATGTGAGCGGCGGGAGTGGGGTGGTAGGCGTTGTACTGTTTGGAAACTGAGGCGGGGGAGGTATGGGTTCTGGTAGCGAAAGTAGAGTAGATGGCGCTCCCGGTGAATGGTCGGGTTCGACGTCCTCCTCTTTGACTCGCACCCTAGACAGCCTGTCCGCTCCGGCGCCAGAGCTTCCCTTCAGCATAGTCAAAGGTGTGTCTTGCTCATAAGGCTCTCCACCTCCCAAGTCGGTCTCCTCCATCTTGACATCTGGGTCTCTTGCTTCCTCGAGCGCTTCCGGGAACAGCGCGGGTGCCGCATGCGGGTCGCTCAGTGGAGCGAAATGGTTTCCATGAGCTGGATAAGGTGGAGTTTGTGTGCCCTCGGTCGATCTCCGCGCGGCGAAATTGGAATTGTTAATATCCTCGACGTCCAGCTGTTGAAAGGCCGTATGCCCGCCACGCGGCGTCCCATTCGGCATTCTCGAAGCCCTTTTCTGAACACAACGAGTTCCTCCATTCAAAACAGGCTGACTCTCTCCCGCTCCTTGCGACCCCGAGTCTCGCCCAAGACCCTCAGACTCCCACACGAGCAGCTTCATCGCTGCTTTGAAAGCCCCGTTGGCGCGTTCCACCAAACTTTCGTAAGCCCTGCCGCGAGCAAGCAATACTTCCAATTCTGACGGTCCTTCAGGTGTTGCATCGTGCCGTTCCGCAAGATCTTGAAGCGAGGCTGGAGTTAGGAGGGCGGGCTCGTCCTCGACAAGGGTGAGTGTTTGGGTTACGAGTGCCGATGTCAAGGACTGGAGGGAATCTAGGTCGTCGACTTCGGCGCTCATGCCGCGTGTAGGCGCGAGCGAGCGAGAACAACGAAGCTGCCAGACTGTTCAGCCAAAGAGCAGGTCATATTGCGGCCCAAGCGAAGGGGCGACGTTCGCCTGCAGTTTTCCCGGGTCCTGCCCACATGAGATGCTGAATATCAGTGTGCCGGTGTACCTTCCAGGAAAAGTTCCAGGAAAAGAAGTGCGAAAGAAAAAGTGCGGAGTCAGACCATGACTACCACGACAGGTCCAATCTCTCTCTCGCTGGAAGATTTCTTGAACTCAGGATATATTCGAATCCAATCTAAAAGGGTAAAGGCAGGCGTCTCAAAAAAAAATGTATACAGTAGACAATAGACCCCATCCCGCCCCATTTTCGCTGAAAGTGCTTAGTCGACTGAGAGAAGAAGTAAGGTTAGAAAGGAGTCTGCTTGAATCAAGTAAGTGAAAGAAAACGTACCCTCCTCAACAGATGGCTCGTCAGAGCCGGCTCCTGGGAATCCTCCGGCTCCACCGGGGAAGCCCTCTCCTCCTGGTGCGCCACCTGGTGCTCCTCCAGCTCCGTAAGCCTTCTGCATGATCGGGTTGGCGATGGCCTGCGAGAAAACGACAAGATATAGTCAGCAACGAAATTCAAAGAGAGTTGTGAAGGAAAAGGAGACGAACCTCGAGCTCCTTTTGCTTCTCAGAGTACTCGTCGGTGGAGGCCTCAGCAGAGGCGTCGAGCCAAGAGATGATCTCGGTGATACTCAGGGGCTCGCAATCCAGTTGAGTTGACTCGCGGATCTGTCGCAACGTTGTTCTCTGCTCCACCGATTCCTTAACTTTGAGATGTCACAGCCACTCCACCTGAGCCTGCAAGTTGCTACCGAATGCTGCCTTGAGATGCCGCCCTAACACCTTCTCGTTATCCAGGACGGCCGAAGAGAAATACACTCTCATCACACAGAACCTGCAAGAGGTTCTTGGCGGAGAGCAGCTCCAGGCTATCCTGGCTGAGGGAAGGAATCCTGCTGCTTACTGGGGCACCGCACCTACTGGCCGACGTGAGTCGCTCTTGCCGTTTGTTTCTACGGCCGGGCAGCCCGGACGTGCGCCTGCGTGCACTCGATGGGACAGGTAACTTGTCGGGAATGGAACGGGTGCATGAACCAGCTGAGCGGACGCAGAGACATCAGACGGAGGGAGCAGAGCTGATTGTCTGGCACACAGCGCATCTTGGCTACTTTGTGCCACTCGCAAAGCTCGCCGACTTCCTCAGCGCTGGCGTCGAAGTTAAGATCCTCCTCGCTGGTTCGTCACTTTTTTATATTAAGCTCAGCGGGCCACTGAGCCTCACGCGCCTGCAGACGTGCACGCTTTCCTCGACAACCTGAAAGCGCCTATCGAGCTCGTCGCGCACCGCGTCTCCTACTACCGGGAACTCCTCAAGGCCGTCTTCACATCCCTCCATCTCCCTATCGAACTTATCACTTTTGTTACTGGCTCCGACTACCAGTACGGCCACAAGTACAATGTCGACCAGCTCAAGTTGTGCGCTATGACTTCGGAGAGGGACGCAAGGAAAGCTGGAGCGGAAGTGGTTAAGCAGACCGAGAGTCCTCCTTTGAGTGGATTACTGTACCCGCTGTTGCAGGCTCTGGATGAGGAATACTTGGGAGTGGACTTCCAATTCGGAGGAGTCGACCAGGTGCGTTCGCTTGAGCTTTCGGTGACTCTTATTCATTCCAAGCTAACTTCTTCTTTGACAATCCTGCTCCATCTCAAATAACAGCGAAAAATCTTTACCTACGCTGAGCTTTACCTCCCTCGCCTCGGCTACCGCAAGCGCGCCCACCTCATGAACACCATGGTCCCCGGTCTCGCCGGTGGCAAAATGTCATCTTCTGACCCCAACTCCAAAATTGATTTCCTCGACTCTCCTTCCGCCGTCAAATCCAAAATCGCCAAGGCCGTTTGCGCGCCAGGAATCGTCGCCGACAACGGAGTCCTCGCGTTCGTTCGCCATGTAATCATCCCCATTGGGGAGCTGATGAAGGGACAAGGAAGGGGTGCTGAGAGGGTTTGGGCAGAGGGCGGAGACGAAACTGTTTTCACCACGAAGGAGGATGCCAAGTTTGGTGGAAAGGTGTCGAGCTTCAAAAGTGCCGACGATCTGGAGGCGGCGTACGCAAAGGAGGAAGTGCACCCAGGAGACCTGAAGGTTGCCGTCGTGCTGGCCATCAACGCCCTTCTTGCGCCGATACAGAAGGTTTTCGCCGAAACTCCGGCTTTCCAGGAGGCGGAGGCTCTCGCTTACCCAGTCGAGGTGAGCCGGCACGCACTTCGTAGGTTTTTTTTGGGGAGTGCTGACTCCAATTGTGCTGAGTAGAAGAAGGAGGTCAAGAAGAAGGTTAAGAAGTACACGCCGAAGCCAGAACATTTGATGACTGAGGAAGAAAAGGCCGCCAAGAAGGCCGCGGAGGGACTTGACGAGACACCGAAGATGAGCGAGGCTTTGGAAGGACAGGGCGCACCATCAGCAGCATCATAAGGGCATTGATTAGTAAGATTGCAGTAATGGTACGTTTTAGAGGAAGATTTCGCAGCTGGTGGCGCTCCAACCGTGTGCTTCTTGTTTGGGTTTCTGATTCCTTTCTATCAAAGCTGTCTGGTTCTCAATCCGTCCACCAGAAAACTGTATCCGGACTTTGCAAGTCTACAACAGATCCTCTTCACAAAACAACCTAACCGACCGCCGTTCGCATTCGGCCGCAAAGGCCAACGCCCCACTCGTTGAAAGCGATTCGACATCCTCGCGCTTGATACGTGACAGATCGATTCTCGACAGCTTCGGTAGCTTTTCCTCCGATATAGTATCCAGTACGTGTATATAAAAAGACTGGAGGAAGGGCTGTCTAGCCGGGAGCACCCGTTCGCCACCGTAATGCCCGAAAGTGAGGTGTGTGATGGATGGGGGGAGGATGCCACGTACGGCGTCGTAACTGATTTCTGGAGCCGTCTGATCGAGCAGAAGAGAGAAGTGAGTGAGGGACGGCATGGCGGCTATCACAAGATCCAAGCCGGAGAAGACGACGTTGGGCCGCGTGACTTTCAGCGAGCTTTGCTTGAGACTTCTTGGTAGACGATGAAGTTCTCTTGCGATTTGGGGTAGGTGGCCTGCTACCGGATATTCGGAATTGTGAAGGTGAAGGTTGAAAGTCGTCAGGGTGGAGAGATTCCGGATCGATTTTAGCGTCTCCCCGATGAAGTTTGCCGAGCAATTCTCAAGGGTTAAAGTGGTGAGGACTGGTGATTTGGTTTGTGGGAGGATCCATTCTATCGCCTCATACTGCGATGTACAGTATACCAGTGTGAGGTGTCGCAGTTCTGAAGATTCGTGGTAGGTAAGGTGGCGTTGTCGACGCTTGCGAAGTGATGAAATAGCTTACCAAAAAGATGAGGATCCCACAAGATGTCGTGTGACATTTCCAGATACTCAATCTTTAGCTCTCTGACTCCCTTGCACCATCTGAGCTCCGGAGATCCTACATCGAGGTACCCGTCCTGGATTGCGGTGAGCTCGACGCGCTCTGGTGCTGCGAGGCGACTCGTAGCGAACGCTTCCAGTTGACTCAAGCGTCTTTTGTGTTTCTTCTTCCGCATGATTTCTGTTCGGCTAGATTTCCCTCGCTGGGTGTGCCAATAGACTGGGAGGACCACGTCTTGAAACAGCACGTGCTGTGCTGGGCCGCGAAAACGGCGACATACAAGGGCGCAGGCGAGGGTGGTATTAGGTATATGAGGATGGTGTGCGAAGTGAAAGATGAGAATGAGTGTTTCGGTAGGGAGAGAATGGATCGTTGCGGTGGGTTTGGCGGACAGTATTCGGAGGGTGTTCGTCGAGGCTCGGAGCGTCGCCTGCCGAACGAAGATTGTGACACAACGAACAAGGCTCACCACAGCGCCGCAAAAGGTCATGAGATGGTATTGTAGGGAATGAAGCTCAAGGCAACTGAGAGAACACGCTGGACCCCTCGGCGTTACAAGTCGGCTTTCCGAAGTCTTCACGTCGCCAGGTTCGCGGGCGCGGAGACGCAGGTGAGCGGGAAATTGAGAAAGGGTAGCTTCAAGCATAGAATTAGTCGCGTGTCACTTCAAGTGCGCAGGTTGTGCGCAAAAGATCGAGTATTATATATATCTCGAAAGCTAGCTGCGAGTGGTCAAATTGCCATCTGTTCCAGAAGAAAGTTGTCAGCAGAGGCCACTATGTCTGTACCGAGTCAGAGAGGCTCTTGCTTATTTAGATAGCCATATAGCAATGACTCGGGTCAAGTGTATATCCTAGCTTTATTCCGGCGACTCAGTCAATCTCAATTGAACACGTCCATGCAATCCATGGTCTACTCCGCCAAGCACCATCTCGACCGAAGGCATGTGTCACATTGTGTAGATATAAACCGAATCCGGAAGGTCTCTTTGCGGAGCGGTTACGCATGAGTATACATGACACCTTCGGAAGTTTGAAAGCCTTCGTGACAAATTTTCACGCCCGCGGCACGGCTACTCCTCGTCAAACTTCCACCTACCCAGGAGAGGAACATGAGAAATCAAGGAAGAGTGTTGAACGGGGAAATATGCGTACATCAATTCCAGAGAAGGGTGAACGGCCTCCATCAATAGCCAACCTAATGACCCAAAGCTTTGCAGCATCATATATCGTCCTCCACTCGCGCTTTCTGATACGGTCGAGAAATCTTTGCTCCAAGAGCCAATTTTCGTAGAAGGTGATCTATAGCGACCGGCAACAATGTGACTAACGTCTTCGAGAGTAAAGGTGTCATCCATGCCTTCTCCATCCAGCGACAGTGCCTCCCACCTGGCGTACTTCAAGTATTCCTTTGAAGTACCCACCGGAACTCTTGACATAATCAGCTCCCCTTCAGCAGCATCCCATTCTTTATCAGCGCACTGTCGTTTCCACCAAATAGCTTCTTGGAAAACGGGATTCTTTAGAGAGCGTAAGCTTGTCCAACGCTCGATCCACATAAGCTCTTGAGCGGTATCTCCGATATCGACGTCGAGAACTTCAACTGATGTTTTGCCTCCGGGTGTCTTCACTCCGCAATATATTGTCGATGGATCCCCCGGCGGGGAGCCTAGAAAGAGATTACTTGGCACGTAAGGCGGTCTCTTGAATACTGGGCGTGTCACCTTCAGTTGCAGGAGAATAAAGATTACGAGACTGCTCACGATTATTGACTATGACTTGGAAAAAGACACCACCCGCGGCGACGACTTTCTTTCGCTCAGGACCAAACATCCCTATTTCGCGGAGAAAAGGAAGGACGATAGGAAGCTTGTAGCTTGCAACTTCTGGAAGTGCGATACTGGCTGGTGAGGACATAATCCAAGACGTGTATTCTTTTGGGGTAGCGTGTGTCGAAAACGACTCGGCTGAGGTCGAGCTCATCGAAGTCGACCTTTTCGTATAGCCTGCGCCGATGAGAGTATAAATCTGAGAAGTGGCGCATCCTTCAATTTTTGAGCTCACTTTCGAAAAGCTTTGCAAGTCTTCCTCAGCTTTAGCCTCATGAGCAGGTCACTCTGCTGGAGAATGCGATACCAGATTGGCTTCGGGCTGCGACGCTTGTCCACCAAGTAGGCAGCTTTTGTGGATGTAGTCCAGTTCGGGAGGAGCCAACCCATCGCTTTGTCGAATATTTCTGGCTGCTGGCTTAAGGGGGGTGCGTTGGCGAAGCGGTCGAGGTTGAAGGCTGCACGGGCGCGGATGCCGCAGGTGAGGCTGAGTGGGTCTTGCGAAGTGCGGAGATCGACATCGGAGTGTTTGCTTAGCAATTTGCGCTTCTGCTCTTCATAACCTGGGCGGGGCGTGTGGCGGCTCATGAGGTCGAATGGAGAACCCTCGGGCAGATGCCAGAAAGTTATAACAAGTCAGCGCTCCAACTTGCTAAAAGACCTTTTATGGCCACGCGATATGCATCATATCTTTCCTTACCTGGTAGCTGATTAAGTTCCATTTGAACGTCATGCCGTCGAGAAATCTTTAGGTTATCGATCATCCTGCCAATTGTGCTGTGTCACGCTATCTTGTCTGTGATGTGCTGCTGCACCCGACTCGAGTGCAATTCTTGATCACCCAAAAAAATCTCTTAGCAACTACTTCTTCAATAGGTACGCAGTAGTCTTGACCTCGCGTCCTGCGGCCGCTCAACCACCATACGAACGTCGAAGTCGCAACCACTGCTCGCTCTTTCCGAAGGCGGCGCCGCGCAAAGTGTAAATCTTCCATGTCGTCTAAAGTTTCAGCTTGCTACTCGAGGTATATCACAAAGTCGCGATGGCCTCAATCTCAACGAGGACTCCAAGGGGAAGCTTGGCAACCTGCGAAAATCCATTGATCGCGTCAACACCTTATTCCCACTCTTTTATCCAAAGAGAAAAGGGTGCTCACCTCGACACAAGATCGTGCGGGCTTGTTGGGGGCAAAGTGGGCCGCGTAGATGGCGTTGACCTGCGAAGATGCGGGTAAGTGGGGGCTCGGGTTTCGGCAAAACCAGAAGAGGCGCTACCTTGGCGAAGTCGCCGAGACTTTGAAGGACTGAGGGATAATAATGTAGTGATCAGGAGAAGAAGAGGACATGAGGGAAAGAAAGGAAGTACAGACGGTGGTCTTGACGACCTTTTGAGTGTCGGAACCAGAGGCCTTGAGGACTTCGGAAAGGTTCTTGAGGGCTTGGGTCTGCAAAGATATTGAGAATTGGTCAGCTCGGTGCTACAGATCGTTACCAGTACGTGTTGGATCTTGCTGATAGCTCGGCCGAGCGTTCAGTGGCTCCCGTCGCCCCTCTGAAGGTCCTTCGGCGGCCTGCCGCGATCCCTTTTATTCCCATGCCACGAGCGCCAGAATTGAGCTTCACCGGAGATACTCACAGTCTGCTCCTCAACACCTCCCTCAACAACCTTCATGGAAACTGGGTCCAAGGGAATACATCCCGAAGTGAAGATGAGTGAGTCGGTCTTGATCGCCTGGGAGTAGCTACGGCGGGGCGGCTTCGTCAGGTCTGATATCGATTATGAGAAGATCCACAAAGACTTACGGGCCGATGGCAGCCGGCGCGGAGGAAGTAGAGACGACTGTAGACATTGTTCTGCGAAAGAGAGCGCGAGAGAGCATGAACACGCGACGGGCTTCGAAGTAAGGGCAGCGATGTAAGCTGCTTGGGAGGTGCAGCTAGCTATGACTCTTACCTCGGGATGTTTTGGATGGAGACAGCAAGATGCGCCGTGGGCAGCTCCACTTGAAGTCGAAACCTGGCGAGTAACGTGCAAAACGGCTGCGCGATTCACCACATTGAAGTTTTCGACCTCGTCGCCTTGGGCAGCCAGCAGCAGAGGAGCCGTCACCCATCCAACAACTATCAATAAAAGTAAGTCCCAGCTGACGGAAAGCAGCAGGAGCAGAACAAACGGACACAACTAATCTCGTCGTCCTCCTCACGCTCGTTTCGTAGTGGCTGCCAAGATCTACTGGTGAGTGAGAAACTTCCACTTCGTTCTCACGCCCACCATTCAATTTCTTCCGTACTCATCAAAATCGCGTGTGAGCTCGCGAAAGGATAGAAAACTGACCCATATTCCCTTTTATTTACGTCATCTAGCGGAAACCTCTCCTGGTGAGTTTGAATCTCGCAATCCCCGCAGGACCCACAAAGTCTCGTCAGCCAGCCCTGACGAGCATCGCGCACGCCGTCCTTTGTGTCCTAACCACCGTTCATTGCACAGGGGAACCAACAACGACTCGCTCCGCGATGCCTTCTCCCAGTTCGGACAGGTCCTCGACTGCATTGTCATGACGTGCGCTACTCTTCTGCCCACCCAGCTTGGCCCGCCAACTCACGCCCGCCCGTTCTTGATGACTACAGCGAGCCCGGAACCGGAAGGTCCCGTGGATTCGGATTCGTCACCTACGGCCAGCAAGCCGAGGCTGACGCCGCCATCCAGGCCATGAACGACCAGGAACTCGTGCGTCACGCGTCCCATTGATCCTCCCCTCCCTTCCTTTTGCCAATCTCGCCC
>JASZXU010000753.1:0-14714 GCA_035521515.1 Phenoliferia sp. Uapishka_3
CCCCCTCTCCACCCCGCCCTTCTCCACATTCCCGTAGGAATGGCTCGCGTCAGCTCCAAGGCTCCCCGCAAGCGCAGAGTCTACCCTTCTGACGCAGGTGCGACTGGCCGCCAATCAAAAACCTCCCTTTCAGCGGCAGCTGGTACGCACCCGTCCATTTTTTTTTCTGCCCTCCCGCGTTCAGCTCTCCAGGGTCAAGCAGCATGAACTGACAGCATATCCCCACTGTTCTCAGCCAGCGCTGCGGCTCCCAATGATCGGGCCAGCCGTGCAAAAGCGAAATCCACACGCGCAGGTGGTACATCCAGCTCGCTCATCTGGTTGAACCACTGTCGCTCATGCTTGCGTCACAGGAGCGAAGAACAAGACTGTCAAAGAGAAGGCTCTTTCGACCAAGAAGGCGCGTGGAACCGCAGGTGTGCACCTACCTTGTTGTCAATCATCCATCCAAGCCGAGTGCTGACCATTTCTAACCCTGTAGCAAAGAATATCACTGCTCCAGCTATCCTGGCAGAGGATATTGTTGTAGGTGAGCCTTTGACACCCTTATTCCAGATGCACACTTGCTGATGTTGGTCGGTAGGCGTGCCTCCGGCTTTCCCAATCATTCAGGCTCCTCCTGCCCAGACGGTAGCCTCTGAGCAGCGCACACCACCATCTCCTACAACTTCCGCTACCGAGCTTGAAGACCCTTCCAATGGCGCCGCTATTCCGCCTGTCCCTGTCAGCCGCCAACTTGCTTGCTCGGGCGCTGTCGTCCTCGATTCCTCCATCCACCCCGACCTTTGCCAGCCTTCCCCTTCCGCCACAGACATTAGTGCCACAGAACGATCTCGTTCACGCTCCCTTTCCATCCCCGCCTCTGGACACAATACCAGTGCGGCCGGTCGCGCCGTGTCTGCCGTCCCGATTGCCGAGCGCGACCGATCACAATCGACACAAAGCGAAAAGGGTCTGAAGGTTGGAAAGCCCAAGGTTCCGAAGCCCAACTGGTGTAAGTTGTTATAATGGCTACGAGTAGAGTTTGGTGTAACAATCCGTTGAGTCTTTCCGCATCAACAGCCGACGCTCTCGCCACCCTCGCCTATCTTAAACTCACACGGGCGCATATCGGGGATCTCACCAAGCGCGCCAACCACTACAAGAAAGCTTACTTCAAGATGAGACGTGATGTATGTCCCTTTCCACTCTCCCGTTTGTTTTTGGGGTTAGCTCCGCCCGGAAGACGAGTAGCCGACAACCAAGCGGAGCTCACGTCCGCATTGATGGGACGCGGAAAAGCTGCAACCTTATCTCATACTCCCAGGCCATGGCCCTGGAGATCCAAACTGGATGCTACGTTGGTCTGTTTGTATGCAAGTCACACAAGAACCGCGACGACGACCAACATGCCTACCAGTTCCATTTCAGCGACACGCTAATTCACAACGTCGTTCTCGTCGAGATTGCGAAGAACCTCAAGAAAGATATGAAGTCGCACATGCATACAATTTGGGCGTCGGGGGTTGGCCAAGGGGAGTCCGACCTCATCATCTCACAGCGTGCCCAGCTGGAGGAGGCGCGAACGGTTGAGGGAACGCTGCGCGCTCAGGCTACTGTGGCTCAGGAGCGACACAAAGGGCAAGCGAAGGAGATGAAGAAGCAGGGGAAGAAGTTGGCGGATATGAGGGCTTGCCTGAAGGCTCTGGGCGATGACAAGGACTCTGACTCTTCTTCGGATGATTCGTCTGACAGCGACTCGGGGTCGGACGGTTCGGAGGCCCTTGCGTGTTAGTTTCACAGAGTAGCTAGTCTGTGCAACATGGATAAGATCCCGGTCATTTGGTGGCAAAGAGAGAGGTACATTGATTCACAGCTGGCAGGATGAGTTCAACACGACCGGTCGGAGGCACCAACTTTGCCCTTCAAGTCCAACGCCAGTCCTCCACCCAAATGCTCCCATGCTGCTCAGTCGGGCCCAGCTCCCAAAGATTCTGCCTTCGTTCTGTCAGCATTTGTGAAACGAGCGCCGGCGAATAATACGCGATACTCACCAAGTCGGACCGAAGTTGAGGGAGAGTCTCCGACATGCCCGTCCTGCCAGTGTTGATCACATTGTACCAATTTGTTGTGGAGGAGGTGACGAGGTGATTAGAGCAGCAGAAGTGGATAATGGAAATGGGAAGGAGTCAGCCTATTGCAAAGGAAGTTTGTGAATACGGGGCTCAAGTGGGGGAGGAGAGGACGAGCAAGGCGGAGTGAGAGCGCGTGCACTGCAGTCGGAGGTCAACTTGACAATTCAGCTTGGAACAGAAACAGCCTAACTTACTCCCCGGTACGTGGTGTGCCTCCACTAAGCACACGCGTGGAGCGTCCCTTCGGTCGTCTCATCCGCCTCTGAGGGATGTCGGTTTGGAACGAGGGTGAGCACGCGAGAACATGCGTATCTGGCAAATTCACATCAGAATACTGCAGAACGAGCGCTTGAGGACCTCGAAGACAAACCTGCGTGCTTACTCATATCTCGCCAGCCACCTGAGAACGGCCGGCCAGCCACCTGAGAGGCGCTACAACCACACTGCTGTCGCGTCCAGAGGTACAGCCCACTAGAGACTCTACTTGGCGCGGAAATCCAAAAGATGTGTGGACTCACAGCGCGGGGGAAGAAGGCCGACAACACGAGAGATCACATTCGTCAACACCAGTTGCTCGGCCTCCTATTGAACTCTTCTCGGCAGCTCAGCGGAAACGCAGGTCATCCGCCTTGTGCTGCTGGGTAAAATGTGTTGGCCCTTGTTCGTTGGTGTGAGAATTTGATGCGGATCGCGGCTGTGAGCGACGGACCTTGCCAATGGAGCCTAAAAGTTTCGCTTGAACGAGTGCAGTCGAGGCTCGCGCGGCAACAACAGAGCAGTGCACTACGAGGCAATGTATAAGCAAATCGGTTCCGTTGACAAGCAGCTGGGTGAAAGACGCCAACGCACCCCGTCACCCCTGCCCGACTGCATGCTGTCCCATGTTGTGAACTCCGAGCAAGACCAGACTGTGACAGCTGCCTCCAAATGAGCTACCACGCCTCGGATACCTTGCTATTGATCTTCGAATCCCCTAGCCATCTTGAACTACGTGATTGGGTGCTGATGCGTGCCCAGGTGTGGCCGCGCCACTGCGACTCGGACCCAGGAGGGCTTTGAATCAGGTCACTGGGTGAATACCGGATTATCCGGAGTAGGATTTAGGCGTACAAATGAACCATATGACGGCGTCTCTCCCCCAAAAGACGAGCTTAGGGCGGTGGTTCGGGAACTTGACATCTGCACGATTGGCCGCAAGCCGCTGTCTCTCGCAAGGTCGAAAGACGCTCTATACACCTCCCATAACATCCCAACTTCAGATTCTGGGATATATATATAGCTGTAATCTAGTTCGACACTTGGAGCGCTTCCCCTATAAATTGTCATTGCTTGAAGTGGAATGGAAAGATTATCGGAGATATGGTTTGAGGTATGACAACACGTTCAGACCCATGTTCTGTGTATCGGAACAAACAAAACAACAGAAATCACAACTTTGTGGACTTGACAGAGAGGCTAAGCGTGCGTCCCGATATTGGTAGAGACGATGCACGGGACCAGGCTCTGGTTCCCAAACAAGATGAGCATTCCTCACGTCGGAAAACTTCCAAAATTGTTCCCAAACCTCGCAATGGCACGTAATCATGGGATAAAAGACTTGGGCTATGAAATTCTGGGGGAGTATGTCGAACTTTGTTGATGTTGTTGAGTGCGTTGCAAGAAACACCAGTTCGCACCTTGACTCGATGCATAGATACTATGAGAGTACCAGCATCTCAAAGCTGAATTTTTTTAGCTCATGCCCTTCGTCCATACGAGGTCTCCGATCTAGGGGAGTTGGAAGGTCTTGGCATAATTCAGATTCTCTGTAGTTGTCTCGACGTTTACCTGCGAAGGGGACCCTTTCCCACACTAAACGGCGAACACTCGACGATGCGCGGGGTGTGTCTTTATTTTTAACACGCAATCCATCTTATCATAACGCATTAAGCCGATATCCAGCTCGGGAGGCCGTTGGTAACAAAAAATATGACTGAGCGACGCCGACTCAACACCTCACTCCGCCATCAATTTTTATCGGATCCTGTTGAGTATGGGCGTTAGGTAGCACCCTGAGTCCGTAGTAGCACCCTGTGTAGTTCTCTTCGCCCGCTCGCGTCGTCTTGTTGCTCTCCAGTAGAGTTAACATTAATCGACTACGCGAGCAGGTAAGTACCATAGCCGTAATATTACCCGAGTAGAGTTAACATTAATCGACTACGCGAGCAGTTTCCTACATGGTAGCTTCGACAGTTTGAGACCATCGTTGCCTCATTCGATCACACACTCGCTCTTCTTTACTCCGGAAGCCCTTGCGAGGTCTTTTAACGCTCTTTCAAGACGTTACCGCCAAGTACTCCCCTTGGCCGCTCTACTCCACCTACGGACTTGACACCGTCCCCACGACTCGACTCCACTACCCCGCAGACTCCTCTCTCCCCATCTGCACCTCTTGCTCCACGTGCATCCACATCCAACTTACTCCCTACCGTCTCCGAACACTCCGAAGACGCCAATTCCGACCCACTGGACCCTCCATCCCCCACCAACGCCTCGTTCCCTACCGAATCGACTTTTCACGAGCTCGCACAATTCTCCGAGTCCGACGAAGAAAGCATGCCCACAGGACATGAAGAAGATCGCCTAGCAGCGATCGGACCTGTCAATGCTGGGAACTGGAAGGAATGGAGGGAAGCGCTTACTGGGTGCTTGGAGATGCTCGGTTTCGACAAGGCGATGGACGAGGCGAAGCCGGCCGCTCCAGATGCCGCCGTCGGTCCGTACACCACCGAAAACATCAACTACCGTCGAGCTCTCAAGGAGTGGACCAAGGACACTGCCTCCACCATCGACATCATCCGCCGCCATTCTGGCACCGTCAACACAGTCTACCTGACGAAAGGAGACACCCCCAAAACCTGGCTCACCAACCTCCAAACCGTCTACAATGTCGAGAACGTTATGGACGGCGCCTTCCTCGTCGAGGCCTTCTTTGCCGCGAAGTACACGGGCGGCTCTCTCACCGAGTGGCTGTCTCGTTTTGCTGAGCTCGCCGAGAAGGTGAACATTCGCTACGAGTCGTCCATCCCCAAGGACAACAAGCGCACCATCTTCGACAGGCTCCTTCAGGACTCGATTATCATCAGGATTGGCGACGAATGGAGGAAGGAGCTTGGCGACGTCAAGCCCAGCGACACCACCGCCGACGTTGTCGGCGTCCTCACCCGCAAGTACGACTTTCACCTCGGCTCCTCAAAGCGTGACGAAGACCAAGCCCTCCTTGTCTCCTCCGCCATCGAGGCAGCCTCCGCACTCGTCGTCGCCCCGGTCAGCACCAAAAAGCCGGACGTGGGACGCGGGAAAAGCAAATTGGAGCGCGCTCTCAACGGAGTCGGAGGCGCAATCTGCAAGCTCTTTGCTGGCTGGATTGTTTGGCCTGGAGGTATTTCGGCGAGCGGAAGGTTTCTCGTTGTCTCGGGGATGTGCTACAGATGTCTCGATTTCGGACACTTGGCCGGCGACTGCCCCTTCACCAACGACCACGACGCGCAGGTCAAGAACCAGACCTCCGTCCTCCTTCACTACAAAATCAAGCTTCCGCTTGATTCGCTACGCGTCAGACTCAAGGACGCTTTCTGCGGCGACGGTTGGTTGGGAGGGAAGAAAGGGAGTCATGCTGTGGGTGGAAGTGGGAAATGGACGAGGAAAGCGGTGGCTGGGAAGGATGGGAAGGTGATTGGAGCTGGAGGAAACCATGGGTACGTTGCGGTGGGCACGGATGAGGAGGTTTACGCTGCGGGAGACAGTGAGGACAACGAATCACTTTTCGCCGCGACTCTCACTTACTCGGAGACGCAAATCGAGGCTTTCGACCGCGCTGCCACCGTCTACCACACCACGGCCGCCGCGATGCCCGGCAGTTTCGACGCCGACGACATTTGGCTCGTCTTTGGCTCGAACTGCTATGTGGGAGGGCCGGATTTTAGGGACGAGGAAGAGGAAGGGCTGGATGAGATGCCTGGCCTTTCGGGTGATAGCAGTGAGGACGAGTCAGATGCGTTGCCTGGCTTGTCGGGTGATAGTGAGGATGAGTCGGATGCGCTTCCCGTCTTGTCGGGTGCTTCTAGTGAGGAGGGGCCGGACGCGATTCCCGGTCCTTCGGGTGTTTCCAACACTGTCGAGGTCATCCGCGAGGTTGCCTCTTCGGTCTACCCACCTTTCGACGTCACAAACGCCTACCTCCACGCACGCCTCGACCATTCCGCGTACCGCCCTCCCCACGCTCCTTTCAATAACTCGACCACTCTCATGCCCGACGAGTGGGCTGCGGCCGTTGCTGAGGAACTCGAACGCCTTGGTGCGCGCACTGGCAAGGATTTCGCTTGGCCGGTGGGAACGAACGTCGGCGATCTGGTTCGCGCCATCTGGGACTCGGAAGCGAACCACCACTACTGGTCGCTTCTACAGTACCTCCACGACTTCATCAAGTTCGACTCGCCTCGTCAAATTGGCGGAGCGTTCGGGAGCGTTGGAGTGGCTACCGGGAGCGGCACTTTGAAGGCAGTCTTCCGCCTGGACGACGGCACACACCAGTGCGTCGCCACCAAGGACGTCTACTACACCCCAGGACTCGGCGCCAACCTTATCTCGGCTGGCCAGCTCTTCAAGCAGGGAGTTCTTTGCTCCGCGACCAGGACCCGCGTCACCCTCATGCACGCCAACTCTTCCCCTTTCGGCTACGTCAACATCAACGACAACGGCACGATGTTCCTCCAGGCCTCTTTCGTACGGTCGACCCCCCTTTCCCTTGCCCCGCTGCCATCACGAAATCACGCGCTAATCACTGCCCCTGCAGATCGCGACCTCTGGCATCGCCGCCTAGGACACTGCGGTGGGGGTAGGTTGGAGCAAGCGCGTGGGATGGTAGATGGGGTATCTTTCTGCAATTCCACTCCTCTCTCGCCTTGCATCAAGTGTTCGCAGGGGAAAATTACTCGGAAGCCGGTTCGCAAAGTCGCGATTCGGAAAGCGACGTTCAATTTGGAGCGTATCGCTGTCGACATTTGGGGCCCTTCCCGAGTTGTTGGCCTGGGAGGTGTGCGATATGTCTTCGCTATCATCGACCAACACTCTTGCTACATCTTCGGCTTTGCTCAACAGCTGAAGAATCAAGCGCTCCCAAACCTGCAACGCTGGACTCGCCGAGCGGAACGTCTGCAAGGACGGAAGTTGGTAGGAATTCGTTCCGACCACGGTGGAGAAACGAAATCGAATGCGATGACAAGTTGGTGCGACCTCAACGGCTACCTCCATGAGTTTGCCAACCCTCACTCCCACGACGAGAATGGGATCATTGAGCGTCAATTTCGCACGATTTTGAACATGGTCCGGACTTCGCTACTTGAATCCGGCCTCCCTCTATTTCTCTGGTTTGAGTGCTTTTTGGCGTCCATCTACGTCAAGAATCACCTACCCACCCGCGGACTCGTTGGAAAGAATTCAGCGAAAACGCCTTACGAAGTTTGGTTCAACGAAAAGCCAGATCTCTCGAACCTTCGTGTGTGGGGATGCGAGGTGGTGGTTCATTACTCTCTTGAACTTCGACGTGACAAGGCAACGGATCGTGGCTGGCGCGGGTTTATGGTGGGTTATTCAGAAACGTCGAAGGCTTGGCGGATATACGATCCTGCGAAAAGGATGGTTCGGGAAAGTCCAGATGTGGATTTCTTCGAGGACGTTTTCCGCAAGACTCCCCCTTCCGACGAACGACTCTCCCAAATACGACTCTTCGACCACGACCTCCCATTTTCGGACGGACCTCTGCTCGAAATTCCCGTCCCTCGTCCATTCCAGATGAGTTGGGAAGCTGTCATTCCCCCTTCAGCATCTACCCCACTTCCAGCTCCGACTCCCCTCATACCTCCCCCGGCCTCGCGAATCCCCAGGCCATCTCCTTCGACGCCAGCGACCACTCGGACGCCGGCACTTTTTGACACTCCCTTGCCTGGTGCTGCCGCTCCTCCAACATTGGGACCTCGAACACGACTTCCTCCGGTTCGTTGGCAGCCGAGTGGGCGAAAACTTACCCTTCAAGCGCGCTTGACGATCGCGTCGGACAACCCGTTTGACGCGCTGGAGCATGAAGATTTTGACAGCATCGGACACCTTGGCGGAGATTCGGAACAAGTTCCCTCTCCGCCGACGGTAAGTCCGTACGTACAACCTTCCACCCCGTTGAGCGTTAACTCTCCCTGTCCTTCCAGCTCTCACAATCGCGCCCACCTCTCCGAGTTCGACGCCTCTCTTCCTCCTACTCCCGACTCCGCCTTCGCTAAATGAGCTCGGCTCGCTTCTCGAGTCGCCACCACTTCCCTCGCCTACACCGCCGCTTTCGACCTCCCTGAAACGCGCGTGAACGACAAGCGTTGTGAGAAGGCTCACAAAGCGATGCGTACGGCTCGCAAAGTGAACGAGGCTTTCCTCGCTTCCTCTCCTTTCGCTTCGCCGGGGACTCTCGCTTCGATTCGAGGAGCGTTGAATTTTGAGGGGAAGCCTATATGGAAAACTAACAGCCTGAGGCAGCCTGGCGGAGGTTTGGGAGTTAATTCCTCTCCGCCAACGGTACGTCCGCAGCCTGTGAGCCCCACCCTTGACGCCCAAGATGACGCTCTTTTGCCTAGTACCGAGGTTGACCTCGAAGCACACATCCACGAGCTCCTTTCCCCGCCCGATACGTCTACCGGCATCCTCCCTGGCGCCCACCTATCCATGGACGACAATCTTGGCTACACTGTTTACGCAGTGGAGTCAGATTTCTCGGGTGAAGACAATCCTCTTACGGACCTTCACTCGTTCAATGCCTGGTCCGGGAGCGTCGATGAGCCCACGTTCTCGCAGGCCATGCGAGGTCCAGATAGAGACGCCTGGCTCGGCGCCGTCAACAAGGAGCTTGCCATGCTTCGAGCTATGGGGACGTGGGATTCAGTACCCGTGGATCTCCCACGCGATCGGAAAGCCTTACTTTCGAAGTGGGTTCTCCTCATCAAGCGTGATGACGAAGGTCGGGTGATCAAATACAAAGCTCGTCTTGTGGCTCGCGGGGACATGCAAGTCGAGGGTTTAGATTATACCGAGACTTTTTCCGCCACCGTTCGGCAGGCGTCTGTACGCGCTATCCTCGCCCTCGCTGCCCAGAATGGCTGGCTCCTCCAGCAATTCGACGTTTCCTCGGCGTACCTACATGGCGTCCTGAAGGAAGAGGTGTACCTCCGCCAACCTCCCGGTTTCGGCGACGACTCGAACCCTTCTGGCGTCCTCAGGCTACGTAAGTCTCTTTATGGACTTTGTCAAGCCGGCCACGAATGGAACGAGTTGTTGCACGCCACTCTCGTCGCCTTCGGTATGACACGTACTGGTTCCGACCATGGCGTTTACTTCATCAACAAGGATGGTGAATCCCTCATTCTTGCCATCCACGTCGACGACGGGCTCGTCGCATCTTCTTCCCCCGAGCTTTCCAAATCCTTGGAAGCTTTCCTCCAGTCCAAATTCGACGTCGCCGCCTTCGAGCCGGCTGGCATCTTTCTCGGCCTCCGAATTACTCAGAACTTGTCGTCCGGTACCGTCTCCGTCGACCAACGGGGCGTAACTGCAGGTTACGTTGTCGAATACCTGGGTGAGAAGGTTTCTCCCGTCTCGACGCCTTGCGATCCAAAGCTACACCTCGTCGCGGCCACCGCCGCCGAAGCAGCTGCTCTTGACCCTTCAACTCCGTACCGAGCAGCCATCGGAGCCCTCCTCTGGCTCTCTCTCTCCACCCGACCTGACATCGCCTTTGCCGTTTCCGTCGTCGGCCGCCATAGCGCTTCGCCCGGCGTCGCTCACTGGACCGCCGTCAAGCGGATCTTCCGATATCTCGCGGGGACGCCTCATTATGGGCTTCTGTATACCAAATCAGAAGGACTCATCGGGGTGTTTGATGCTTTCTCCGACGCGGACCACGCCGGCGACCACGACTCGCGAAAATCAACCAGTGGCTTTGTCGTTCGCATGGCTGGCGCCGCCATCTCATGGCTTGCACGTTTGCAGAAATCAGTCTCGATTTCGACGACGGAAGCCGAGTACATGGGTCTCTCCGCATGTGCCATGGAAGTCGTTTGGCTTCGTGCTCTTTTCTCCGAGCTCGGATTTTGTCAACCAGCCGCCACACTCATCCGGGGCGACAACATGGGTTCTATTTCACTCGCCAAACACCCTACCGCCCATCAGCGCACAAAACACATCGCTATCCACTACCATTTCACCCGCGACAAAGTTACCACCAAAGAAGTCGTCTTGCAGTGGATCCCTACCGCCGATATGGTCGCGGACGTGATGACAAAAGGGTTGGACGCGGGTAAACACAAGGGGTTTTCTGCAGATTGTGGGTTGACCGATGTGCTTCGTGAGGGGGAGTGTTGAGTATGGGCGTTAGGTAGCACCCTGAGTCCGTAGTAGCACCCTGTGTAGTTCTCATCGCCCGCTCGCGTCGTCTTGTTGCTCTCCAGTAGAGTTAACATTAATCGGCTACGCGAGCAGGTAAGTACCATAGCCGTAATATTACCCGAGTAGAGTTAACATTAATCGACTACGCGAGCAGTTTCCTACAGATCCCCGTGTCCTCTTCAGGAAACCTTGTAGCTCATAGATCGTCAATCTGGGCTTTGAAATTCGGAGTTTGGTCAAAGTGACGGCGGCCGTCGTGTGCCATCCCCTGCCCGAAATCAGCTTTCAGAGCCACCATTCCACGGTGCGCAACTGATTGGGGCACTTTCGCGCTCAGTTTTCGACCGCGGTGATCCTGTCTCACATCATGTTCACGAATCAAACCATGGTCTAAACGTTCTAAGCTCATCCACTCTGTTGGTTGACCACCCAGCCTAAGATCCAATGCACCATCGAGCGTTCAACCTTACCATGTTAAGAGAGCCGCGAGTCAATGTAATAATCACAACAAGTATTCACAATTGACAGTCTAATCGTTCTAAATGTCTCAAGCTCTACCCCTTGCCCTTCTTGCCTCCTTATCCGCCTTTGACTTGGCCATACTGATGATTTTTACGCGGTTCCAGACGTTGGTGAAAAGGCGGCACAAGCCGATGGCGTGGTCTTGGTTCATGTAACTCATCGAGACGCGGATCCTTCCCAACCCATTGTTTCCACACTCTGCGGCGCTACTGTTGACGTATTTGAGTGTCGGATCCGTTGACATGTGAGTTTCCAAGTAACATGCATTCGAGCACTTCCAATGATCCTTTTGATGTAGCTGATCGATGACGAATAAGGTGTCTTTCCAATACCGAGCCTCCCGAAACATACAGTACCCCGCTAGTGCGCACGAAAAATCATAGACAATGATTTTCGGAGCGGTCGGCCAGTGGGAGAAAATTGCTGAGAAGACGTCGTTCCTCCCTTCTCCTCGCGGTATGAAATGGAATCCATAATTGATAGAATGGGTACACCACAATGCCATGACCCTGCCAGACTGCCAAGCCTTGGTGTAGGTATTGTAGAGTTTTGTACATGGCGGAATATCGCCCTCGCGAGCCTTCGCCTCTTTTGAAGCTACACCGCTATCCCCGGCAAACTTGGGATAGAGAGGTCAAGTCCTGACCTTTGGCATGAGGTAAGAAGAGCCGGTTTGTCGCCAAGAAGGACATGCGTCGTCAAGAGTAAGATCGACGGCTGGTGCCTCGTGCGTGGCAATCCTGTCAAAATTCGATTGCACGGAAGTTCCGAGCGCGAAGATCAGAGACCGAAGAGTCAGCGGAACTGGAAGTTGGTGTGAGTTGAGAAAGAGGAGGATGCGGGCGAGTGAAGGGCAACGGCTTGCGAACCAGCGGAGGTCATTCGCGTCATCCTCCGGAGCGTGAGCGCCAGCGGTTCCAAAGCGTAGAAGAGAAGGAGCTAACGCGACCGGCGCAAATTGAAATATTGGCTGGTGAGCTCCGACTTGGAGAAGAAAAGCAATGTAGAGGAGGAATAAGGGGTGTCGGGCGGTCAGGGTGAGGTTGGCAAGTTGAAGCAGAACGGGAGCAAGCGCGGCTTCGGCCCGATAGCGATCCGCCGGCAAAGCGAGTAGTTTGTTGATAACGTCTTGCAACGATGCCACATCAACTTCTTCTCCTCCATCTTCCCCCTCCCCGTCGTCCATCGACTTCGCTTGCTCGAGGGCCGCGATCAACCTCTTCCGAAGCGGAGCTTGCGCCAAGAACGGATGATTTCGACCGGGACCAGCGTCGAGGACTATTGGTGGTTGTCCAGCGGGAGGCGGGACTGTCGGCGGGCAAAGGGAAGGCGTAATCTTCCGGTTCCAGATGCAATTAGCGACACCGTCGCATATCAGCGTGGTTGGGAAACAACCACACTGCGCGCAGTGGTCGGGGTTGTCGAGCGCATAAAGCTTTTCGACGCTGTAGAAGACCTCGTTGAAAGCTTGGGGGGAGATGAATGGTAGGCCGTTGGGATTGTTGGAGTAGCCTCGGTGGATGTTGAGTCGAAAGGAAGCCAGAGGGGTAGCTGACCTATTAAGTTGAGTGAAGAGTGCTGAAAAGAGCTCGTGCGTAAACAACGATTGATTGTTAAGGTTGAAGACTCCGGCTTCGACAAGGTCTGGCCCAATGGTATTCTTGTGCCGTACGCGACAAGTACAGACCTGAGTCTCGATGATTCGGACGACCACACCAGTCGTGCTGTAAACCTTGCACGGCCGCTGGTCGATCGGCCGATCGGAGTTGGGATTGTGAACGCCATTGCAGCCTAAAGTACCACAGCGAGAGGTTGGGGTGAGACGGAAGATGGGCGGAAGGTCGTGAATAAGGAAGAGTGGAGTGGCCGGGACGACGTCGGAAGGGAGTCGGAGCCACGGAGGGAGAGTAATGGGTCGGTGAGATACGGAGGACAGCGTTGTTGAATAGTGGCGTTAGGGTAGTACCCGGAGTCTGAGTAGCACCCTCCGGAGGCTTTCTTCGCCTGCTCGCACGGTCTTGTTGCTCTCTAGTAGAGTTACAACTAATCGACTACGCGAGCAGGTAAGTGTTCTATGAGCAATAACATAGAGTAGAGTTACAACTAATCGACTACGCGAGCAGCTTCTTACATGGTAGCTTCGACGCATTGAGATCATCGTAATCCCAATTCGTTCATTTACTCGACTTCTCATTACTCTACGAAGCTCTCACTAGTCCTCTACGACGACTCCTCCAACGCCGACAACTCCTCTCGGTCGATCCGTCCCGCCTTCTCACGACGCGACGCCAACCACTCCCAGACTCGACTCCGCGACTACTCCGCAAACGCCTATTACCCCCAGCGCATCCCTCATACCTCTTTCCAGACCAACTTCCATCCTCCCAACTCTCTCAGAAGTACCGGAAGATCCATCAGAACCCCCTTCACCCACCCTCTCCTCCACCGCACAAGTTCGAACAACTTTTCCACCCAGCTCCTCCGTCGACTACTCCGACGACGAAAACATGCCCACCGGTCACGAAGAAGACCGCTTGTCCTCTCTGGGCCCAGTCAACGCTGGGAATTGGAAGGAATGGCGCGAAGCGCTTCAAGGGTGTCTTGAAATGCTTGGATTTGACAAAGCGATGGACGAGGCTATGCCGGCGGCTCCCGAGGGGACCAGCGGGGCTTACAGCACGGAGATGGTGAACTACCATCGTGCTTTGAAGGAGTGGACGAAGGATACAGCTTCCACTGTCGACATCATCCGCCGCCACTCGGGGACGGTCAACACTGTCTACCTCACGAAGGGCGACACCCCAAAGAAGTGGCTCACGAATCTCAAGACGGTCTACGACGTCGAGAACGTGATGGATGGTGCATTCTTGGTCGAAGCTTTCCTTCGCCGCTAAATTCACCGGTGGATCTCTTACCGAGTGGCTTTCTCGTTTGCGGAGCTCGCGGAAAAGGTCAACATCTGCTATGAGGCTTCCATCCCCGCCAACAACAAACGCGCTATTTTCGACCGCATGCTTTGAGATGCGATCATCATCCGCATCGGCGCAGATTGGCGCAAGGAATTGGGAGATGTCAAGCCCAGCGACACCACCGCCGACGTCGTCGGCGTCCTCACCAGGAAGTACGATTTCGTCGTCACCAGCGACAAAAGGGACACGGATCAAGCCCTTCTCCTCTCAGCAGCGACTGCAGCCACCGCCCTCGTCGTTACCCCCATCCCTTCTGCAAAAAAGCCGCCCCCTCCTCCGGCGGCGAAAGGGAAGAGCAAGTTCGAGCGGGCCCTCGACGCGGTGGGAGGTGTGATATGCAAGCTTTTCGTCGGTTGGAGTTTCTGGCCAGGAGGGATCTCAGCTAGTGGGCGTTTCCTCGTCGTTGCAGGGATGTGTTATAGGTGTCTCGAATTTGGTCACCTCCCTACCCTCTGCCCTTTCACCAACGACAAGGCCGGCCAAATCAAGAACCAGGCCGCCGTTCTCCTATTCTACAAGATCAAGGTTCCCCTCGAGACTCTCGGGGTACGACTCAAGAACTCCTTCTGCGGCGCTGGCTGGGAGGGAGGGAAAAAGGGAACGCATGCTTGTGCTGGAAGTGGGAAGTGGGCAAGAAAGCCGGTGG
>JASZXU010000754.1:0-14713 GCA_035521515.1 Phenoliferia sp. Uapishka_3
GCGCATGGACAGGGACTTGCTCGTTCAGACGGTCTGGAAGTACGCTGTGAGCATCTTTTCCCTTGAGCGTCCTAAATTCCAACCGCGAAGCTAAAACCCCCTTTGGCCCCTCAAGCCGCTCCTCGAGCAGAATCAGTCTGGAAAGAAGGTGCTTGGCCTCAGTCAGTGAAACTGTAAGTTGCGCCCTCTGTTCTTCGTTGCGCAACTGCTAAAAAAAAGTCGATCTTCGCAGGCTCATCCGACTCCGATTTGACCCTCGCTCCCACACCTCAAACTCTCCGTGTGTTACGTCTCATACCCTTAGTCCTGCTTACAGCCATGTCAGTCCATATCAATTATTGTCCGTCGGCTTTACCTCAATTCCACTTTCTCCCCGCTCGTGTCCTGTTTTCTCGGTTTATTCCTCAGCAACACCTAGCATCGCAATGTCGATGTGAGTGGTCAGCGCGTCGTGCGAAGACATCAAAGACTCCCTCGAAAGTACGTGTTTTAGGTCCTGTGGAATTCGGATCAGGACGACAAACCTCTGAGAAAGATTGGAAGGAACGACTTACCGATGGTTGTCCAGCTGCGTGGGGTGTCGAGGTGGATGGCGAGGGAGGAGGCGGCGAGAGCCAGTGTGGCGCGGGTAGAAGCGAGTTCCATGACCGCCGAAAGACGTAGGATGGAGCTTGAAGAATAATGAGTATCGAGATGCTTGGTCGGGGACAAGGGATAAGGAAGAAGGGTGCGTACGCTTTAACTGGGGCGACAAGTTTGGAACCTTCGCGGAGATATGGAGTGGCGTTTCTTGCCAGTTGCGCCACTCTGGGATCTAGCCGTAATGTACTACTCTCACGCGTGATGGTTCTTCTTTTCTGATCGCCATCGGCTCATGAAGTATCTTCTGTCCATCACACCTCCGACTTGACCTGGCCCAGTGGCGACTCGCGACTTGCAAGCTTGACATTGCGAAGGTTTTTATCTGGCCATTTCAATCATATTATCAGACTCAGCGGATTCTGTGCAACCTGGTCCACCTGCTCAAATTTAGGCCGACTCATTCGCGACCGCTCTTTCAGCTTGGACCCACCACTGTCGACATCTTTCCGCAGTGCTCTGAGCTGAGGCGGTCCGTCCTCCTGCCATCAACACCTCGCTGCCCTGTAAACGGCTCCTTGCCTTTTTGCCGCGTCACAACTTGACTGAAGTGCAACCCGAAACTCTTCGGCCATCCCGGGGCTAGTGTTTGCCAACGTTTATCCTCGAAAGCGAGCTCACACTTCGGCCGCGTCGCGTCGACTCAAACTTTACGCGAGACTCGCCAGCACCTCCCCTTCTCGGAGCATCTTGCTGAAGAACTGTAAGAAGCTCTTCTTGTGTACTGGAGGACATGCAACTGCGCCAGCTTACCGTCATGATGCGAATCAGAGAAATCGCCGCGTCCTGATCTCTACATCCGCTTGCGCCCACTCAACCTAGTCTAATCATCGGCCAATGTGCGTTTTCCTTATCAAACGGACGAGTTGGAATGGAAGAAACTGACGAACTCGAGCTTTGCAGGCTTACTCGCGGCCTCGCTCGCCGAACATCTGAGGCCACATCCATCCGCAACGCGGACGAATCTGAAGGCGGTCACTCGGACGCAACTATGGACTTCACTCCCATTTCAATCAAAGCCACCTTCTCTGTTCTTCCCACCGAACTCCAAGCGAGGATTGTGTTCTTCGCGAACGCGCTGGATCGCGAGTACGAAGCGTACCTTGGCTTGCACTCGTCGGATTCGGCGGAGGCAGCTATCATAAAAGACGTCTGCACGCCGTGGCATGGTCGGAGCCTCACCGCATTATCAGAAGTCAGCAAGCTACTCCGGTCTCTTTGTTTGAGTTACCTTTTCAAAGTTCGAACCAATCGTTGGTCCGCGGACGCGCCAGGGCTGACCACCCTCTTTATTGCAGACAATGACCCCGAAGCAAGCCAAACCTTCTAAACTGCGACAGTCCATCATCCCAAAATACCGAGACTACATCCGGACAGTGAAATTCACTGGTTCTTCGAAACACGCCAAGAACCTAGTCGTCCTATTTTCGGACCTCCCTTACCTCGAGGAACTTCACATGGAATTCAACACTTCTTGGTCAGTATTTGGATACCTCGGTCACCTACACGAGCAACCAGTGGAAGAGTCAGACGACGAATCGGATGATGATTCGGACGAGGATTCCGACGACGATTCCGACGACGGGAATGGGAAGGATGAAGCCAAACAGCTTCGGCGCGCGTTTCTTCGGGAGGCGGCCAGGAAAATTCAGCGTCTACACCTCGATAACTTCGAGCTTTCGGATGTTGGGGAGCTGGTCAGCACGATGTACAGTCTACGCTCCCTGTCGCTTGTCAATCAAGAAACCAGCTCGAGTTTCCTTGATGGGTTCACCAAAAGCTTTCGCCGTCTACATCCTTCGCTTCAGTACCTCACCCTCAACGGATACGACTTCGACCACATACCAGATTGGGATTCGAATACTCCTGTGCTCCCCAGTCTCAAGTCCCTCACCCTTGTTAACGTCGTGCCCAACATGGCTACCTTCAAATTCATCGACTCTTTCAGCGCGACACTCGAATCTCTCAGCATCAAAGTCAATAATCGCAAGCGGTTCCGATTCAAACCAATTGCAGCACCAGCAACAGCGATACCTCTTTTCCACTCGTCCTTCCCTCTCCTCGTCAATCTGACCCTCCTCAATGTCGACTGCGTCATCGCCAGCCTCATCCTCGAATCCCTCACGAGCCCTTCACTCTCAAAAAGAACCGCACTACAAGCGATCGAGCTTCAGCTCGTTGGTTCGAGCATATATCTACCCGGAACCCCCCAACTCCGGCCCTATATCTCCCCCTTTCAACACACGCTGAAAACTCTCCGTGTCTCGAGATACAAGGATTTGTGCCGCGTCGACGGCTATGGCCTAGCATCTTGGTCTCGACCTATACAAGTGTTCTTAGGGCACCCGCAGGATTTGTTCTTCGAGCGCATGGAGATCTCGAAAGCGATGAACGATAAGGACGACGATGGTGGCAGATCACACCGAATACGCGTGCGGGGTCGGGCAGCTGCCATTCGGGAAACGCTTGAGTTTGGTTTACAACTCATCAACTCCCTCGAAGAAAAGGAAGATTTGGAGGGAATGGAAGCTGGATTCGACGCTTTGGAGAAGTTGAGAGTGATGCGAAAACTTTGCGCTCTGAAGTAGCTCGAGGCACAATTGGAAATATGATAGATCAAACCATGTATTCGCTTGCCCGGGACAGATACAAACAGATACATGACATTTTGCTATGGAGAAGAGTAAGGTGTTTGAGCATTTGAAGGGTGGTCTTCAAATGCTCGGTAAAGTTGTATTGCGGCCACTCTCACCTGTCACTTACGCCCGAGTTAAAACTTCTTCGTGCAAAGCGACAATGATCGACTTACCTCTCTAGGGCATCGGTTAGCTCACATTCTACCTTTGGGACCTATTTACTTTCTCAAGCTTCCTTTCACATAATTTAGCCCCTTATTTATTGGGAGACCGAGAGCGGCGCGCTCTTGCCTTCGACCGTCATCCAGCCCCAACTTGAGCAACCCCAGCTGGAAAAATTCACTACATAGGTCTTACGGAAAACTCCCCAGGGTCGACAATACCTTACGCCCAACTCGAGCCACACCAAGTCACTAGCGACGGGCCCCGGGTATCGGCTTGTATGGCAGCTTCCTCTAGTCCAAGGGTCGAAGGAGCTTTCTATGTGCGTCTGCTCACAGCCAGAGTGTGGGATTGCGGTGCAGGTCCTAACATCTCTTACTATAGGGGGCTGAGGAGGCTGGTGCGAGGTGGGAAGAGCATGTGCGTGAGTCCACGTCGCAGTAACTCTTCTTCGTACCTCACCGTGGTCCAGCTGATACAAGCCACAGTCGAAAACATGTTACCTTCCAAAACTTTCGCTCAACTGCTGCCACCCGAGCTCAGAGCACGAATCGCCTTCTTCGCGTGCGTGCAGGACCGCGAGTTCAGGGAGAAGTGGGCTGCTGGTCATTTTGGATCAACCGTCGTAAAAGGGATTCAGGAACCAGCTCATGGTCGAAGCTTGAACGCACTCGCTGCAACAGATAGGGCGTTCCACGTTATGTGCTCGCAACACATCTTCGAGGTCCGCACTACACTATCCTTTCACATTCTTTTGTAGATCTGATGCTGTCACGTTGAGTTAGAATATTACAGCTCTTCAAACGTCGACTCTTTTTTTCCGCCACCACATCGTCCCCAGACATGCCGCCCGCGTTCACTCGGTGGACCTCAACGGGAGTCCCTTGCCATCGAAAGAAGCCCTCGCCCTACTCTCATCTTTCCCGAATTTAAAGGAGATCCACCTCAGCGAAAGGACTGCTCGTAATCTTTTTGGGGAATTATTACTTCTGGATTTGAGCGATCCTTCCGTTGGGCAGGCGGCAACAGTCACAAACCGCCTTGACCAACAGCGGGCAACATTCTATGGGTGCGCATCGTCACTTGAGCGAGTTCGCCTGAGCCTCTTCCACCCTTCCAACCTTTCCATCATTTTACAATGCTTTACCAACCTCCACTCGCTGCGCATCCACACGAATGTCGACTTGAGCCCAACCTTCGCACTCTGTTTGGAGGGAATCCCGAATCTTCAAGAGCTGAGCATTCGAGGAACGAGTGCTTTGTTGATTCCACCCGAATGGACGACGAGCTCCTGGCCCGCGCTCGTCACTCTCACTCTTCGAAAGGTCGTTCTCAACCCCGCGCTTTTTGCCTTCATTGGGGAACTCAGTACCTCGCTGAGGGTACTTCACCTGACTATCGCCACTCGTGAGGTCGGTGACGAGACTTATCCCGCGCACTTTACTACCTCGTTCCCTCTTCTCAACCACCTCTCCGTAACGAACGTCCATTCGACGTCCGCTCGCGACTTACTCCTCTCCCTCAAAATATCGCCCACCTCCCTCAGTCCGCTCGCAAAGATCGATCTTCGCCTTCGGAAGCACCAGCGGTCCGACAATCAATCTTTCATTCAATCCGTCACGGCGTTTCGACACACCCTTCGCGAGCTTACCGTCATGCTCCAGTCGGGACGGCGAATCTCAACACTCGCCAAGCGCCTAGGAACGATCAAATCCATATTCTTCACAGGAGGAGATGAGGCTGATCTATTTCTTACGCGCAAGGTCGACAATGAGGATCTTGAGAATTTGGCGACGAAAGAGTTGATGGTAGGGCAACGGGCAACGGCGTTGATTTCGACACTTTCGTGGGGGATCTCTCATATTTCTGAGTTGAGGGAAGAGGGAAATTTCGAAGAGCTCGAGAAGGCATTCGACATACTGGAGAAGCTGAAGGTATGGGAAATGTTGAAGTCGAATGGCTGAACGGTGGGTCGAGAGATGCTATGGGATGGGTCTTGAGCGTATCGAATGATCGATGTCACACAGGATCATGCTTTTGATTGCGAGTCTCTTTAGGTTGATATGTTTGTGCCGTACAAGATACAAAGTCTGATGTGTTCACAATCTCACTGGCGGCTCTAGCCCACCGGCGGTACTTCGGAAACGCTTTTAAAAATCAGTGTGTACAGTCAGGTACAGTCGAAGAAGTAATTCTGTTCCACTTCAAGTTCGTCTGGGAAATCAAGTAAAGAACAATGATCTTCAGCAAAAGAAGGAAAGAACAATCAGACCCCCTAACTAAGCTTGCTGCCTGCCGTTGCTGCCATGTTGCCTTCGCCGTCCCCTCCTCTCATTCCACCATGCCTCCACGCAAATCCCGCGTAAGTAGAGAAGATCAATATAAGAGGTTTTGTTTGCTCGTTAACTAACTTGGTGGCGACAGGACTCGACAGCGAGCAAGAAGCGAGCCGCAACTCAAGACTCAGGCGACGAGGAGTCGGACGGCGGCCAAGGCACGGACTACTCGAATGATGGTGCGCCAGCCAAGGGCAAGAAGAAGTCTGCCGCCGCGAAAGGAAAGGGAAAAAAGCGCGCTGCAGCAGGTGGAAGCGATGAGGAAGGCGACGACGCGACAACTGGCAAAGGAAAGCGCAAGGGAAAGAGTGCCCCAATGAACGAAGCTGTACGTCGTGCTAAAGTGTGAAGGGCTGCAGTGGGAAGGGCTGATGAGGTCTTTGCGTGGACATGAATAGATGCGCAATAAGCTCATCATGGAGATAACGCGACACGCCCTCTTTTGCGAGTCAAACCGCAAGCCATTCAAGCCAGAGGACGTCCGAAAGACAAGTAAGTCTTAACTATACGTGAATGACGCGTTTATCGCGTTCAAAAGAGCAGGCACTGATGACCGCATTTGCAAACTATAAGTTCTTACACAGTATCCTCGAGCCTTCCCCGATCTCTTCCCAGCCGTCAAAAGTAACCTCCGTAGACATCTCGGAATGGAGCTCGTGAAGATGCGTCAAAAAGAGGGTGGCAAGGGTGCGTCAAACTCCGTCGAACTCGGCCTACCGTCTCGCGCACTTTAGCTAATCCCTGCTTGCCCAGGCCAAGTCCTAGCCTACATCCTTCGCTCCACCCTTCCCAGCAGCATTATCCGAGATATGGTCGAGCGCGATGACAAGCTCTTGCCAGAACCAAACGGCGACGAACAGCCGGAGGATCGCTACGAGCTTCTTTTGCACGAGTTTATGGCCGAGGAGGGTTATGCGAGGGATGTCAAGAAGGAGGAAGGAGGAGCATACGGGGTCATCGGAGTCATCCTGGCGCTGATCCTCGTTTCTGGCAAAGTCTTGGGAGAAGGTGCGCTCCCGCCTCGAGCTGTTTTCGTATTCTGGCTGACTTGCATATCATCATAAGATCAACTCATTGTCTACCTCAAGAAAGTCTTTCCAGACGGTCTCGAGGCCATCATTCCAGCGTCCTTCGCCTCGCGACCCGTTCCGAAAGACAAAGAAAACGGCCTCTCTATGCAAAAGTTCCTTAACCAGCTCGCTTCACAAGGCTACCTCGAAAAAGGAAAATCAGGAACAGGAGCGACTCAAGGAAAATCGCAAAAGAACCAACAACAGAGCGGAGACCCAACAGTCGAGTGGAAGTGGGGTGCGAGGGCGGAGACCGAGATTGGAGAGGTGGGCGTGGCGAGGTTCGTGCAGACAATTTACGAAAGCAAGGCAGGGGAGAGAGCGGACAGCGAGGAGGACGAAGAAATGCCGGCGGCTACTGCGAAGAAGGCACGCACCGGGGAGAAGCTGATGGACGAGATCGCTAGGGCGGCAGGATCAAAGACGCTGGCAGAGGTTACGACGAGTGACGAGAAAAAAGCGTAGGAACTTTAGAATTCATGAACATTTCATCTACATGGCTGCAAAATTTCTTGTATTCTATGTCGGCCGAATGTAGTCCAGCGGCTCTGCTCGACGCCATACCTCTTTCACCAGACGATCCTGCTGCTCGCGCTCACTCTCCTCAACAGTGGCCGAGCAAGGCCGGAGAGCCAGATACAGGCGTGACCCTAAATCTGCGTCTGGTATCGCATCTCCATCCTTGTAGCTTTCCGGGGGTTGTGAAGGTACAAAGCGTCCGCCGGCTTCGAGAACAATTATGGCCCCCGCGCAGACGTCCTATTTAGAGTCATCGTCAGCTATGTATAGTGTGGACCAAGGAATGTTTATGAGTGACACACCCATTCCCAACAGCCTTCCGATCGAGTGAATGCAGGTCAGTAGAGTACTGGGCAAAATTGGGACCTTGAACATACCGCCCTCCCAAAAGACGTCAATGGCACCAGTTGCGACGTAAGCCATATCCAGAGCCGCACTACCAAGGCTTCTCACTCCATGCACCATTCCTCCCTTCCCGCCGCGACCTCCGACTTCCCCAGCAAAGTTCCAGAATGTGTTGACTTTCTTCGTGAGGTTGCTCTCTGGGGCGTCCGACCTTGCCTTTCCCCACTCAGCGGTGAACAGACAACCCTTGGGTGCATCTAATGGAATAGGCGATGGCGGAAGATACGGAAGTGGAACTGAGTGGAAAAAGGGTTGAGAAGGGAAAAGCTCTGGCGACGTCGCGGAGGTCGACGTCGATGACGGGGAGAGGAGGGTGGACGGTGTCGCGGGGAACGAAATTGGGGTAGACCATGAGCCAAGGCCTTTTGCGGCGGAATAGAGAGTTCCAGTGGCATTGGTTGGGTGGAGACCACCTAGACAGGGTGCAAAAATCGCCCCGACAACTGGCTTCTTGCTGCGGTTGTAAGGGAGTAGGTGAGCGAGCGGGACATAAGGGGAGGATATGGACTCACTTCACGCAGAACCCAACAGATACGCAAAAGGTCGGAAATAGGTGGACAAAGTTTACGGTCTGCATTTCAAAAGGAGTGTGAGCTGCCTGAGCTTCGCGGACGAATGTAAAATATTAATATACACCATCGCATGGATCTATGACCCAAGTAGGATCCTACAGTGCGATGCACGTAATACAAGCGTTAGTAGGAAGATGAACCTCCCATCGACTTCTCCAGAAGTCTACCCCAACGTTCGTCCCCAATCACCAAGCGCCAACGTACGTCATCAAGCAGGAAGCGCTTCTCTTGCCCAGCAGAATAGCTTTCTTCTCCGATAATCCTGCGTAATGGCTCAATAAGATACCTCACAAGCGATTGCTGCAGATTCTCTTACTTGTGTTGAGGGTAACGCTCTCGAATAGCGCCCATGATCATGGCCTCCGCATGCAGATCGGCTTGTGTGACGAGGTCCTGAGGAGTGGAAATTGATTACTTTGAGCCCTGGAGAGCATCACCTGGGTACTTACAGCCGCATTCTCCTTGATAGTGAGCTCGAGGTCGGTCTTGACAGCTCCGCGCGCTCGCGAGGCGCGCGCGAGTGCTTGGTCACGCAAATAGGATCCAGCGTCGATGGAGAGCTGACAGGCAAAGGTATGTAGCTCGGCCAAGTCGAGTCGCGCCATGATGTTGCTGTGACAAGGAGCGAGCGCAAGCGGAATGGCCCTCCTTAATCGACCGGCTTACCGTCTCCGCATATTCGCCCACTGCATCATCTCGGTTTCTGACCTGGGTTTTTTTTTTGAGAACTGCCCATTTGAATTTGTTATAGATCGATTGAAGAACAGGCTGTCCTTGCGTTGCTCAACATAATGTTTTTCCCATGCGCTTCGGTGCCGCCGCGAGTCTTCGGCCGAAGGAAGCTCAAGCCGAAGGCGTGCTCCTTGCCTTCCCCCACATCACTCAACGATGCTCCTTCTTGCCGGGCTAGCTCTGATCCTTCCAGCTCTCGCTCACGAAGGGCACAGCGAAGATGCGAACCTCTGGAGTGCGTTTTCGAGCTTGCCGGCGGCTGGGGTTGATGATCCTTGAAGCTTATCACTGGCGCAGAAATCAAGTATGGGCCTTCCATCGACCTCAGCTTCAGCGGAATCGTCACCTTCGCTCATCTGCCTCACCACGTCTGCTTGACAGACCCCAAGCCGTTCGATGTCGCCGTATTGGGTGCTCCGTTCGATGTGAGTAGCTAGCTGATCTAGACTCCGGCGCAAATATTTGAATTGCTGATGTCTTCACCCCCAGACCAGTGTATCTTACAGACCTGGTAATGAATACGTACTCCCACGATGCAACGCACGACATTAACGTTATATTCATCTACCAGGAGCCCGGTTTGGACCTTTTGGTATTCGTTCGGGTTCGCGACGACACGCTCCTTCTCGAGGCTACCAGATCCCGTGGGGATTCAATCCGTGGCAAGTGGGAGCAACAATAGTGAGCTCACGCAATTTTTCAACGCAAAACTGGCGGCGACTGACCCATCTCAGGTCGATTGTGGCGACATCCCCATCAGTCCGTATGACAACTCCCTTGCTATTGATCAGATCGAAACGGCATATTCGACTTTGCTGGCCCGACCAGTGGCGACACGCTGGGCCGAGAACAATGGTGGCATGAAGAAGCTGGCACTAGATGGCAAGGAGCACCCTCGCATCGTAACCCTTGGCGGTGATCACACGTACATTGTTCCCATCGCTCTCCGCGATGTCAAGTACTGATATTTACTCCATAGGATTGTTCTTCCTATTCTGAGGAGCTTAAAGAAAGTCTACGGACCCATCAGCGTTATTGTTCGTTTCCGTGAGCTCCCGGTGTCAGGGTCCAGCTTGCTTATCTCCTCTTTCCAAGCATTTTGATGCTCACATTGATACCTGGAATGGCGACGCCTATAACGGAGCATCTTCTGAGCAGTCTAAAATCGTACGCCATGAACCGAAGCATGTATTCTCTTTTCTCACCTCCACTTCTACAGACCCACGGCACATTCTTCTGGAAGGCGTCGCAAGAGGGACTTCTCCACAATACAAGCTCGATCCATGCCGGAATCAGGACTCGTATGACTGTACCCATACTTTCAATTCTGCTGTGGGAATCGGCTCCTGACCACAGCTACAACAGGACTACCAAGATTTGAGCTACGACGCCTCACTTGGATTTATGCTCCTTACCACCGACGACATCGATGATATGCGACCCAGCGGTATTATCAAAGCCATTCGTGACCGTGTTGGAGACAACCCCTGCTACCTTAGCTTCGACATTGATACGATCGACCCCTCTATGGCGCCAGCAAGTAAGCGACGTCGTCCCCGTAAATCCCGATTGGCGATGCTAACCTTTTCTTTGAGCAAAGCGGGGACTCCAGAATCCGGTGGATGGACCACTCGTGAGGTCAAGAAGATTCTCCGCGGATTGAGCGGCTTGAACATGGTTGGATTGGACGTTGTCGAGGTGTCGCCTGCGTACGATACCAACGCCGAGTTGACGGGCATGGCCGCCGCGGACCTCGTCCAAGAGTTCCTGAGCCTCCTCATCAAAGATGGGTCAGCTGAGCCGGCAATCAAGGGAGGCGTCCTCCAAGGCGACAAAGGCTGGAACACAGAAGGAAGGAATGGACACGATGAACTGTGATCAGCGAGATGTTTGATGGTATCGTAATCCAAAAAAAGGAAGCTCGTGGAATGGAACCAAAAGCGACACTCGCAGCCTGGCCTTGCCGTTCGTCTCGTGATCAGGCAGTAATCTTCGTCTGCTTTTCCATGCATTTCGACGTGATCAGACATTACGGCACGACGCAAGCACAGCTACCTCGGGCCATACATCAGTTCCCTCTCAAGCTCATCCCCCGGCACCTCCTGCTCCGGCTCAGCAACAAGCTTTCGGTCCTCTTCGGTGGCTGCTGCTCCTCCCGGTGAAGACATTATTTCATCACGGGATGGCACCGGCAACGTTTCTTGACGTCGTGGTCCCGAATTTCCTCGTGTTGGAGGTCGGACCTGCGTCAAATGATTGTCGATCAGCCTTGACTTACGATAGCCGATAAAGCAAGTGTCCACGAGACTAACCTTCCGTCGAAAGTTCTCCACCTCCTCAACAATAAGCTGCCTCATCCCATCTGCGCTGTCCTCCTTCTCGAAGCCAAAGTCAAACTTCGCTTCGCACTCTGGCTCATCTGCTGGCTCGTGCCAAACCGCCAAGTAAGGGTGTTTGAGCGCGTCTTCGCACGAGATACGCTCCATGGGGTCGAAAGCGAGAAGTTTGCTGAGAAGGTCAAGTGCAAGCGGGTTGGCGGTGGGGAAGAGCTGAATGAATGGTACTCCGGGCTTGTATGGGAGCGAGCGAATGTAGTCTTGTGCCTATCAATAGAATTGACCGGTCAACTTGAATTCCCGTATGCTCAAGAAGATAAACTGACTCGCGGTGACCCAACCCGTCGCAGAGTCTTGTCGCTTGGCGTACCGAGGAAGTGCAGGACGATGTTGAGCTGATCGATGTAGTCCTTGCCCTTGAAGATTGGACGTCCTCCGAGAAGTTCGGCCAGAACGCAGCCAACGCTCCATACATCGACTGAGAGGGAAGTCAGGAAATGATCTGCTCGAGAGGATTGGCAAGGAGAAACTGACTGGCTGTGGTGTAGTTGGCAAAGGACAGCATGATCTACGAGAAGGAAGCAAGTCATTGAGTAATAAGTAATAATACTGAAGCTCAAATTCACCTCTGGAGCACGGTACCACCTCGTCGCGACGTATCTGAAATATCGAGTGGACCTTCATTAGCTTTTAGGACACTTTGCTCCGCATCTGGCTCCAGCTCAAAGTTCCAACGGCTACTGTAACAAATTCAACTTACTCAGTCATGAAACCCGCCTGCCCATTGCTGGCCTGATCTGGATCTTGCTCGAACCCTCGTGCAAGACCAAAATCACAAATCTTGAGTTCGCAATCGGCGTTGACGAGAAGATTTCCGGGCTTGAGATCGCGATGAAGGACGCGAGCAGAGTGAATGTACTATATAGACAAATGAGATGCATGATTTATGACGTGGAAATTGGAAAGAGCAACTCAGTAACGCGAAGAGACGACAGGGAGTGTCTTTGCGAAGAAAGGTGGATAGGACAAAGAACGGAGCGCACCTTGAGTCCGCACAGAGTTTGATAGATGAAACTTTGAAAATGCGCATCGGAAAGTGGTTGACCGGAGCGGATCTGAATCGTAATTGGTCGAAGGAATAATAGGATCGCAAGAAAGGTTAGAACAGCAAGCTGGTTGCGTGGACGGGTTTTACGGACGATGGCGTGCAGGTCTGCCTCCATGAGCTCCTCGTACAAGTAGCTACAAAGGAATTTAGCCCTTAGACTTGTGAGGAAAATAGCGAGGAAGCTCACACAGAATCAAAGCCGACCGGGTCGACAAGATCCATGTCGTACAAGCATGTGACTGTGTGGATGTAGTCAGCCCGAGCCCTGCCATTTCTTCTACAGCTTCGATTTTCGAGGTAAAGCTTACTCTGCAGACCAAAGTTAATGAGTTTCCGAGACGACTAGGAGCTTCGAAAACTGGACTGACATTCTTGTGCCCGCGGAAATGATGCAAGAGCCTGTGACAATTCTCCCCGTAAGTTACTGCACATTCTTCACCCTCACGAATTCAAGAAAGCTCACTTGAGTTCACGCAAAGCTCGCTTCGTCAAGATTTTCTTCTGGAACACTTTCGTAACCTACGAGGAGGGGTACCGTGCAGGGGGTGAAGGGGCAACCCGCGAGGAGGTGTCAGCAGCTGGCTTGAAGCGGATATGACCAAGATCACTCTGAAGAATGGCTTGTATGGCAGGATTAAGCGTCTCGCAAGATTCCGGCGCACTCGGTGCCGCCACTGTTGTCGGCCGAGCACTTGAGCACGACGACCGTCGCCAGACACTCCTCCCTGTGCGCAGAATTTGACTTTCGAGCATTCTGCGACGTATTCTCCCCTGTTCCCAACCTTATCCACGCCCAGCAGCACCGTAACGACACCTCCGGACAGTCCAGTATCTCCGAGCACCTTGACTCCTCCCGTGGCTTCAGTCAGAAATCCAGCGCCCTTGCGTACCTTCTTGATAGCGACCGAGTCTCCAGTGACCTTATTCTTCGCGGAACAAACCACACCGTACGCTCCTGCATGATCCAACGCGTGGGGTGAGTTCACCTGAGCTGGAGAGGCGAGGTCCGAGCGAGTACGGGGATGCACCTTGACCTAGTTCTATGGGGAGGTGTCAGCATGGTTCAATAGGAATGGGAATAAGAGCGCCACCAAACAAACCTTTCACGAACTCGTAGTTGCTGTCGACGAGGAACGGCTCGGAGAGCACGGGAAAGGTAGAGCGGTCGAGTGTGTGGATGCTTCGTTGAGACATGGCCGGCGAAAGTAGCTCGTAATCTACTTTTTCTGAACTGCCACTCAATAGATGTAGCTGGTAAAACAACGCCCAGGAGCGCGGTAAGACGAACAGCAATGACCGCGCCCAGTAAACGATTAAGAAACGTTACCGTAATTTTATATCAGGGGCACCTCGTTCCCCTGTTATTCTCTGGTTTCTACCATCATCGATGAACCAGACTGTTTAGACTAGAGAAACAACGACAAAGTTTTATCTGGGAAATTCATCACGTTAGAAAGGGGACATATTCACTCGCAAACACGCAAACGCTGACGGAGATTGACGGAGACGCATCAGATAGACTACCCTTTTTTGTTCAGTTTAATGAAATAAGCAGGTCTTAGTGAGTCTACAGAGCGTAAGGCTCTTTCACATGAAAATCAATGTCTTAACTTTCGCAGTTGGTGTTACGGCGCCGCAACGACCAACGTTCGAGAGAACTTTTCGCATGCAACTTGCCTTGAGCGAAGAAGCTAGACGGAAATAGAGTCTCTGCCATTCATTGGTGCCAAACTAATTCAGAAGCGCAATTAAAAGGCGAGTATCTCTCGCGACGTCGCTTGGCTCACCCGGCGCCTCAGCTGGCGCTCGCTGACTCGTTTGGGTTTCGGCGACTGGAAGGGGAAAGCCCTTTCTGTGTGCTCTTTGACTTTGAAACCTGGAATTCATTCCATAGTAAGGGGAAAGGTCAGATGTCGCCGCACCAGTCGCACTGCGCACGACAGGCGTGCGACTTTCCATGCGAACGCCACCATTGAATGCGCGGCAACAGAACAGCTCAAACTTGATATCGTGATGTACTTGGATGTACTCCATGTAAGCTCTCGTGATGTGCTGATGTACTTCTGCCACCTGCACCGGTGATCCGTCCAAGATGAAGCGCCAGGGGTATATAAGAAGAAGAGGCGATATTGAAAATTAAAGGTATCAAATCGAATTGATTGCGTCCTCTCGCCGCTCGGCTTCACTCTCTCCTCACA
>JASZXU010000755.1:0-14694 GCA_035521515.1 Phenoliferia sp. Uapishka_3
GGGAAGAGAGGGGATGACTGGTCGAGCGACGGCGGGGGTTGGAGCCGAAAGGGATTATGGTCGGGGGAGATTGAGCGAAGGAGATGGACTCGACCGTTGTATTTGGTTCGGACTGAGGAAGAGAATTCAGCAATGTGATCAGCGTACCGAAAGAATGACAAACCTCTTCGTAGATAGCCGGGAGAAGCATGGATGGTGCATAACCTCCTGTAACGTCTTGTTCATATATCGGCGCCTCATTGCCTCGATGAACACCCAACTCGCTTAGCAGCGAAGCCTCGACGCCGTCGGATGATGATTCCTCTGCAAACTCCTCGCCATGTACTTCAAAGGATCGACCGGATTGTGGTGCTAGAGGTGAAGCTGCCACATCCTCCGAACGATCGTATGCGCCCGGTGAGAAATATACCGACGAGTCGAGAGTGACCTCTTCGTGCCGCTCACCTTCGTCGTCCATTTCGTTGGCCGAACGCTTTAGGCTACCGGGTGACGTAGGATATTGATCAATCTTTGGTGGAGTATCAAAAGTCGCATTGGAGCTTTCAGCGGAAGCTCGAGGCGATGGAGTTCTTTCGCCCTCGCGTTCGATGAGGCGACCTAGCTCGTCCGCGGCTACGAAGCTACCCGTGGACGCACGCTTCTTAAGAAACTGTCGATAGAAAGAAGTACTTCTGCGGCCGGAGATGGAGCGTTCTGGAGTGAGTGTGGAGTTGGCGGAAGAAGAAGGTGATGAGGTAGATGATCGATTTGCAGAGTTGGTGGAGGAAGCGAGAGGAGAAGTGGCGAGAGGTGCAGTGGCGAGAGGTTTTGGAGCTGGAGTCGGGGAGGTGAAAGTTGGGGACTCATCTGGGGAGGAGAAGACTTGCTCGGGAGTTTGAAATTGTATAAGGTCTTCTGATAATTCCTTTCCTTCGTTTTGCTCCTCACGCGCATCGGCGACAGACCAATCCTCTACAGATTGCAGGCGAGAAAAATGAGGCGCGGAGGTGTCGAAGAGATTACTCTCATCCTCTGCAAATAAAGGTGGTCGACCGGCACCGATTCCTGGCGGGTTCTGGAGTTCTGAAGTAGTCGGAGATGAGACGACGAGGAGGGGGTTCGGGCCAAAAGTGGTAGGGCTAATGTTAGACTGGTCGTATTCTTGTTGTTCAACAAGTGAATTTTCTGGACTGGGAATAGCGGCCTGGAGTTTGCTCAAGAAGGAAGCAACTGCTCTACTACTTCCACCCGAGGAAGTAGAAGAATCACCATGATCATCCATCGACGGTTCTTCCTCAATGTCGTCCTCATCGTGGTGGGCGTCCGCGAAACGAGCCAAACTGGGTGGCGTCGTTTCCCGTGTCGAGGACGAAAAACGAACACTTTGTCCGGTGCCGGGAGTACGAGGTAGTTTGAGAATGGTTCGAACGGCAGCTCGTGAGGAGGGGGAGTCGTCGTCTAGTGGGTCGAGTGTGGGAGGAGGAGGTGGTCGAGGTGCGCCAACGAGAGGTGAAGGGGCGAGGGATAAAGGAGAGAATTGGACTTGGGTTGAAGCTCGGGGTGACTTTGACGTTGACATTCGTCTAGAAGGTGGGGAATCGTATTGAACGAGTCGAACGGCGGAGCCATTGTTGGCGTCGAAGGCGTTTGTGTCGATGTTGTTTGCTTCGCCTGCCGCGTCCGAGGATTCCCCACTTCGATCACCCCAATTCAAGCTCGCCATCTCCTCCACTGAGCTCAAATGCCACTCATCACTCGCATCCGGGTTCGCAGTTCCATTTTCTACCGGAGGACTTTCGTCGTCATCCATCCTCCGCTTTGCCGGTGTCTTGCTGGGCGAGGCTCTGTTGGAGTAGGAGGATTGGGCGGCGGCATAGTCGTCTGGGTTGGAAGATGCGACTGAATCGAGAGATTGGAGGGAAGAGCTCTTTCGAAAGACACTGAAGGCCGGGTGGGATTCGAGGATGCCAGTGAGAACGGCCGAACTTCCGAGAGAAACGCGAGTTCGTGGTGAAGGTTGTGGGGGTGTGCTGAAGCTGTGGTTATCAGATGATTGTGATGTACTGAGAACATTATCATCAGTTTCAGAGTAGGCTTTCCCAGGCAGATAGTGTGACTACCTTGCGCGCGAAGAAGATTGAGCTAGAAAAACAACAAACGCGGATTCGTTCAGTGAAGGGGTCAGAGCGCGCGCGGTGTGCTAGATGAGCGCCATGATGATAGGAAGGCAACTTACAGCGTGAAGATGAGCCACTCTTGTGCTTTGGTCTTGATGGTTTGTCGGCAAAGGCGAGGTCACCGTCTGGCAAACCAGCAGAATGCTCCAAAGTGTTGGCGTCGGACTGGTTTCCTGTGAGATGATGAATGGCGGAAGAAATTGACGAAGAGAGCCACTTGGACGTCATTCTGAAAGTGCCACGAAGGCTAAAGTCGATATCTTGTACCCTTAAATCCGAAGCTGAAAGTTGTAGGATGGCCAGTTGGCTCGCATCACAAAGTCACGGGCGCCGAATTGGAAGTCCGCCTTGTCGCGCGGCCGGAGTGTCACGATTCTGACCTTGAGATCATCTTGGCACGACGAACGCATCACTTTCCGCCCCATCACCAAACTACAGCTTGAGAATGCCCGGAAGCTCGAGTGTTGACCCTCGCATCAGTGAAAGGGAGGTGCACGCGTGAGTCCAAATCCCGCTCTAGCGCTATCCCGTCAGATGCCCTCGTTGTCCGACAGCCGACACGATCGACGCATTGCGCACAACTTGCGACTGTTGGACCTTGACAGGGTGTACAAGGTTGTTTTAGGATGGCGGGGTGGTCGAGGGAGCGGCCGGGAGGACGAACGTTGGTGACGATCCGTCGGCCATGTCGACGACATCAGCTAGCGCCCAGCAGCTCAGCTCGATAAGGCGGAGGCAGCCCCAATCTTGCCTGGCTAGACACGGCAACTAGGATTGTTTTGGAACTCTTGCTGATAACTTTTCTAACCTCCCTGCCGTTCCCCTGTCGCACCGACCCCCCTTCCTCCGAATGACGATTCGCCTCACCCCTTCGCGGCCCAACTTCATCCTTGTAGTATCAACGCAGCTGCTGCTGTTAGGCGTTACGATGTCAACCCACGACTAGACTACAGGACAGTATCCGCCGTCAACGGTACGCGCACTTTTCTTACCATCTCGCCCGTAATTGCTGTTCAAGGGGAGGCGTGATTGCGCACGAGGTCAGGGTTTGTGGCTGCGAGAGTCTGGTGCAGGGTATTGCGCAAGCCAGAAAGAGGTGGTGGCAATGTCGGGTTCATTCTGTTTGGCGAAGTATGTCGCTGACTCGTCGAAACTTGCCCCCCACTCGCCAATCTCCCTCGCCCCACTTTCGAACTCAAAGGACCCCTCGTTATCCTCGACAACGTCAAGTTTCCTTCATACAACGAAATTGTGCGTGCTCTCCACCTGAAATTACTCACTACAACGGGCTCGCAAAACTGACACTGAGTCCGCCGCCAGGTCCAACTCACCCTCGCCGACGGCACCGTTCGTGGAGGTCAAGTCCTCGAGGTCTCGGGCCGCAAGGCTATTGTTCAAGTCTTCGAGGGAACTTCGGGAATCGATGTCAAGGGTACCCACGTCGAGTTCACCGGTAGCAGCATGAAGCTTCCCGTTTCAGAGGACATGCTTGGTCGTGTCTTCAACGGATCTGGAAACCCCATCGACAAGGGTCCCAAGGTCTTCGCTGAAGAGTACCTGGACATCAACGGTATGTTTTCCCTTCACGTCCGGACCTGAAATACTCCTATAGACGCTCACTAGACATTTCTCATAACAGGCTCCCCGATTAACCCCTACGCCCGTATCTACCCCGAGGAGATGATCCAAACTGGAATCTCAACCATCGATACCATGAACAGTATTGCCCGTGGACAAAAGATCCCCATCTTCTCCGCCGCCGGACTCCCCCACAACGAGGTGCGCGTATTTCTTGCTCATTTGCGCAAGAAACAATCCTGACCGAAGATTTCACGTCTCGCTGTTGCAAAGATTGCCGCTCAAATCTGTCGTCAAGCCGGTCTCGTCGACAAAATCTCGACAGATCGCAACCCAGAGGCCGCACCGACCAAGGGTATTCACGATGGACACGAGGATAACTTTTCGATCGTTTTCGCCGCCATGGGAGTCAACATGGAAACTGCCCGCTTCTTCCGTCAAGACTTTGAGGAGAACGGAAGTCTCGACCGAGTCACCCTCTTCCTTAACTTGGCCAACGACCCAACGTGCGTGCCTTTCGCGCCTTGCGTTCATGAATTTATTTGCTGACCCTCACTTCACAGCATCGAACGTATCATCACCCCTCGTCTTGCTCTTACCACTGCCGAGTACTACGCCTACCAGCTCGAGAAGCACGTTCTCGTCATCCTTACCGATATGTCTTCCTACGCCGACGCTCTTCGAGAGGTGGGCGGCTGTTGTCCAACTTATTTCTCCTCTGAGGCTGATGTTCCAACTTTTACAAGGTCTCTGCCGCACGAGAGGAAGTTCCTGGACGTCGTGGATACCCAGGATACATGTACACTGATTTGTCGACCATTTACGAGCGTGCCGGTCGTGTCGAGGGCAGGAACGGTTCCATTACCCAGATTCCTATTCTCACCATGCCGAACGATGGTGAGTCCACTTCATGAAAAAAACAAAAGAGCACCGCTAATTATACGCGCTCGCAGACATTACCCACCCTATTCCTGATCTCACCGGTTACATCACTGAGGGTCAAATTACGGTCGATCGTCAGCTGCACAACAGGCAGGTGAGTCGCAATGTCATGTCTGGTTTTGGGCGCTCCAATTATTTGCTAACTTTCGCTGTACACTCTCCAGGTCTACCCACCTATCAACGTTCTTCCGTCGCTCTCGCGTCTTATGAAGTCGGCCATTGGAGAGGGCCTTACCCGACGCGACCACGGAGATGTTTCCAACCAAATGTACTCGATGTACGCCATTGGAAAGGACGCTGCCGCGATGAAGGCCGTCGTTGGAGAGGAGGCTTTGTCCCCTGAGGAAAAGGTGCGTCCCCTCTCGCTGCCTGTGTGTTGCCTTCCCCAATCAAATTCTAATTTTGTTCATGTGCAGCTCGCCCTTACTTTCCTCGGTCGCTTCGAGCAAGAGTTTGTCAGTCAAGGCATCGGAGAGAACCGTACCATTTTCGAGTCGCTGGATCTCGCTTGGTCTCTCCTTAGGACTTTCCCGCGTGAACAACTCAACAGGATCCCGAAGAAGGTTCTTGATGAGTGGTACTCACGTTCGAGTAAGGGTACCGCTCAGCAGTAGATTGATTGGATTTGATGCTGTCGGTGAAGTGAGGCAGGCGTGCGGGAGCAGTGTTCCTTTTTTTTAGTTCGGCGTTTCCAGTTTTTTTGCACCAATGTAGTCTGCAAGCATTGCTTTTTGAAAGAGTTTGGTAAGAGTATGTTACGTGACCGAGTTGTGATATAGAAGTCAAGGCGCTGGCGGAGCGAACCGGAGTCGGTTCTCGACGTTTCGCGCCCGAGTCGATTGGCTGGTTAGCGCACGGCATCCCCTCTCGCGCTCCCTACACATTTCTCTCTCCTCCCCCTCTCCCACCTTCACCGCTTAAAAATGTCGATGCTCCGTCTCGCAGCTCGCTCCACCGTTTCCGTTTCTGCTTTCGCCCGCCCTGCTCAGGTCGCCGGTACGTTGCATCGATTCCGAGTTGTGAGGCCCTTCGCCCGTCTTCCCGCTGACCCCCGTCCTTCGCACACCTCCCCTTGCCTCATTTCTGCTACTATGAACCTTTTACCACACTCCCCGAACCCCAAACCGACACTGCGCCTCACTCATTCGCCGACGTTTGCCGTACCCGCCAACCTCGCGCACACCCACCGCAATTGCTCCTCCCATCTCGCCCCTCCTTCCTCCTCTCGGCCTCCGCCGTTTCCTACCCACCATTTTTCAAACTGTACAAAACACCAGTTCGCCACTCGTCGCACGCCGCCGAGTCTTACGAGTCGTTCAACGACCGCTACGCAAGTTTCTTCGCCTCCGCCCAGGACCTCTTTGAGCTCCAGCGTGGCCTCAACAACTGCTTTGCCTACGATCTCGTCCCGAGCCAGAAGGGTAAGCTGATTTTCTGTTTGAGGTTTGGAGCAACAAGGGCTGGTGGTGCGGAAGAGCGAGCCCGGAGGCGCGGACTGTTGGGCGCCAGAAGATGCGCGCGCGGGCGCAGAGAAGAGGTCGGGATCGCGGGCCGATGAAGGGCGAGCAGTTTGTTAGCCAAGAAGAGGGTAGGCTGAAAGTGCAGGCGTGAACCCCAAAGAGTCGATACATCCTTTGTTCAAAGGTTGGTCGCTGATGAGGGGCCGAGCGGGACACGACGGCGAGCTAGGCACAGGCTTATGCCGGCGAGCGAAGCCTTACAAGTAGATACCACGGTGGTAGTACTGTGCTGGTCCTATTGTTACGGTTATTAAAATTGTGTGCATTCGGGGTTCGGGGGCTCAATCAGGCTGGTGCCGCATTTGACTAAACGCTGACCTATTCCTCCTGCCTGTCCACCTATGCTACATTACGCCCATCCCTCTTATCAATTCCTCCCTTCATCACGACACCCGCCCTTCATTTCCGCACAACAGTCATTGAGGAGGCCCTTCGTGCTGCCCGTCGCGTAAACGACTACAGCACCGCCGTGCGAATCTTCGAGGGACTCAGTGCGTCCAGCATTCTTCAATGTCCCTCCCTTCTTTGGTCCTCGATGGTCATCGCGATGAAAATCCGCTAACGCCTTCCTGCTCCTCCTTCCGCACCCTTCCCACCTCTTCCTTCACTCGTCACTCGTCCATCCACCACTTTTTCCCTCCTCCCCAACCTCTTTCATCCACTCATCAACCACCAAAACAGAGGAGAAGACCGAGAACGCCCAGCAATACCAGCAGTACATGACCGAGACTGAGCCTTTAAGGAAGGAGCTCGGTATCCTCACCCGCGAGGAGCTTTACTCCCAGATCGACTCAAAGTGAGCGTAGCACCACGATGTAATTTGGAGGGTTGACGGGATTGGAAGAGATGAGGTGGGGCGATGTCAGTAGAGTTTTGGATTGGAGAGTAGGCGAGCCGGAAGTAATGAAGGCGAACTGCAGTGACCTAAGTTTGCATTTTGAAGCCGTGAGAGGCCGTATGTACATTGATGATTTTGCTGGTGGGCTTGCGATTTGGCCTTGGTCCAGGCTTAGACGTCACGCGTCAAGACGCCTTGCGCTGTGCGGACTAGCGACGTCGCAACACTCCTCCGAAAGGCCTGTCACAAAAATGACCAGCAAACGAACATACAAATGGACTGATAATCGCCAGTGGCTCTAAACCTCTGCTCGAGGCATGTTGGCTTGCTTCACGTCAATTTTGCGCAACGTCGCCGTTCGTGCGATGATCAAACACAGCAGTGAAGGTGAGGCTGGACGAAGTTGCTACCAGCAAGGCTTTCGTCAAGTAATCTCATAATCAATCAATCACCTCTCTGTCTTGGTTTGGAGATTCCTATATAAGGTCAGACCCGTCAGCAGGAAGCGAGTTATTGGCGGGGGGGGGACTCGAGGCACGCTTGTTGCCGATTTCTCAATGCTCTTTCGTTCAAGTTTTGCTGAAAGGCTTTTGTCCTGAGCTTACTATTCAATCTCGAAATGGTTGAAAGTCGAACCGTCTCTGCGACGTGACCGTTTCAACTTGTTGGTAGTCAGGCAGTCGACACTGAGCTGAGTGCCGACGTCGCCCTGTAGGAAGCAGCAACATCAAAATGGGGTATAAGGTTCTACTCGAATTAGTACACTAACGTGTAATCCACATGCCTTCAGAGCCGATGTCTAAGCTATTCCTAGCCGTCCGTAAGCTTTTCTTGTCATAGTCGTGCACCGCTACCTCAGGTTGACGTTCACGCCGCACTTCGACCCCAACTCAGCCGCACCCACTGATATTTACCGACTCATAACCAGCGCGGTCTGGTTTATTGCTAATTGATCCGGGGTGCAATCTGAATATTGCCTCTTCCTTACGGTCGTCACCCGTGGCCATTGGAATGGTGGCGTCATGAAGGTCGCCACGAAAATGAAGCCGCACGGTGAAGATTAACATGCTGCCCAGCCCATCAAAGAGGCTTTTTCGGCGCTTGGTTGGGCTTCCCTGTCTATCAACCTTCCCCTGTCAATGTTCGCCAGATGCTCATCTCTCCGAATACGGTAGCAAGGCGACACCGGTGGCACTCGAAGTTGCTCGAAGGCCCGCTTTCATATGTTATTTTCGTGACACAAGATGGATTTGAATGCCCCTCTGCTGGGTCAGGCTTTTCCCATGAGGACCTAAACTCAAACTTGGAGACTTTGGGTGTTTGCGCTGGTTCACTTGAGTTTACGTTTTTCTCCTTGCCACCTGTCGAGAGTCGCGACCTCCACGGCGAGGGCTTGCACCCGAACGCGCCCCGCTTAGGCTTCACCCCCTCGAGTCAACCCTCGAAATTCCTAGCTGGCTCCTTCTGCAGCTTTTCGTCGCTCAGGGTCTCATCGGTCAAGCATGATTTTGTAAGAGCTCTAGTCTTAGCTTCAAGAGCAGTACTGAGAATTCTTGCAGCTGCCCCAATTGCGCCAACATGCTGGGAATATCGCAGTCGACAGGAAACAACAAGTGGAGCTGCAAGACATGTCCTTGTGCGTCTCAACGAGCGTTCTTCCTTTACTTTGTGGCTGAGCTAATGCTCCACGCTCTGTCTTCTTCCTTCACTCGCTGTACCCCTCGCTTTTGCCTGCGTTCTTCACTCGCCACTCTTCCGACTCCAGACGAGTACCCAATCAATGGCAACGTAAGCTCCCACTTTCCAATCTAATCCTCCCTGTCACTCCATTCCAGCTACATCCTCTAGCAATCGAAAGATCCGCGTCCTGACCTGAGCTCCTACCAATTTTTGAACGACGCAGTACATTGAGAGAACCCACCTCGAGCGCAAGACGGTCGACGACGTACTCGGCGGAGAGGACAGCTGGAAGAACGTCGATAGTCTCGCAGCAGACTGCAAGAAAGAGTGTGGAAGCGACAGGGCGTATTACATGCAGCTGCAGATTCGCTCAGCTGATGAGCCTATGACTACTTTCTATCGGTGCGCTGTCGTTCTCGAAAAAGCTTGGCTGAAGAAACATACTGATTTGGAGTTGGGCATAGGTGCTGCAACCCCAAGTGCGCGTTCCAATGGAGGGAGAACTAGGCGGACGGACGAAGGGTACACCTCTTGGACGGGAGGCACTCAGAAAGACTAGGTCAGGCCCGGTGGGATCTAATTTACGATCCTGCACGTTGTAGAAGCGAGATGGTTGGCGAAAGCGTTGGGAAGAGCACTCATGCTGTCGTTTGAGCGGCGGAGGTGAGGACCGATGGGTTGGCGTCGCGTGAAGGAGTAAACGCTTGCGATCAAGTGGTACTTTTGGCAACCTCATTGAAACCAAGTTCATTTTCGCACCCACATTTGAAACTCGTAAGTGACCTCCCTGCGCTCCGGCGAATTCAGGTCCTTCTCCGTCTGGTCTCCCTCTGGCACCTCAAACCCCACCCACTCCACCAAGTCTTCATGCGACGCTCTCTTCCACCCTGACAGATTCTTGTCATTTTCCGGTCTGATTTCGGGGATGTTGACATCGCATTCGAATGGAGTTTTGATCCGGGTGAGGAGGATGCGATCGGCTGAGAGTGGGGAGGAAGCTTCGAGGTAGGGCGCGTGGGTGAGAGAGTGGGTGTATAGTTCTGCACCTCCGATGAGGAACGTTCGATTTATGGTTGGAGTGGGAAGGGAGGTGAGCAGTGAGATGGCGGAGGGGAGCGAATCTGTGAGGTGTGTATGCGGCGATTGTGATCTATTGGGGCGCACCTGAAGTTCAGCGATGCCTTCGAAAGATGAAGACAGGATTCAGGCGTACACATCGTATGTGGACTGGCGGCTAACGACGACATTGACGCGGCCAGCAAGGGGACGGTACTTTGGCGGGATGCTCTCCCAGCTCTTGCGACCCATGATGACGGCGTTCATGCTGCCTTCAGTAAAAGCCTTTGTGACTTTGGCAAAGTAAGCCATTTCCTTTGAAAGTCGCCATGGAAGGGAAGCGGAGACGCCGATGCCGTTGCTCGAGGTCGCTGCGACGATGAGAGTGAGCGATATCTAACGGGTGTCAGTATCAGTGTTTGCTTTTGTGGAGTAGACGACGAGGAAGAGCAAACTGGGGCCATCAGAAACTTTGGGAGGGAGGAGGGGGGGAGAGCGTTCATCAACAACACGCGACTTGATCGAGTCGCGTCGATCGAATCATTCGGCGACCCCTCCTTCTCCTCCGACAACCACCACCAGCTACCACCGCAAAACCAGCTGGACTGTTTCTTGACTTTTGGTACGGGATTACGAACTGGATTCAGCACAGACTACAAGTAATCGACATCGGCATCAACCCTCACGCCACCACAACCAACCACAACGCCCAGCTTCCGCACTAGCGCACGCCCCTCTTCCATCAGAGTACAACACGAGCCGTTGCCTCTCTATTGTCCTCTTCATCTCCTTTCAACATCATCTCGCACTCAACAACGCACCTGTACACCACTCGATAATACCCTCACAGCTCGTCAGCAACCGACATTCTTTTACAACTCTTCCTTCCCTTCCTTTGTGCCCCGACCGTCGCCCAGCTTAACCCCCCGCTCCGCCTCAGACCGCTTCCGTGAATGCTGTTCAATCAAGCACTTGTGCTTCTGGCATCCCTCAGCTCTGTCACGAGCGTCTACGGACACACCTACAAGCTCAAAACCTCGCTCAAGGTGCGCATTCATGAATATCATTGTTCGCCGGCTAGGGCCCGCCGAGATTTCGGCAACGTACTGACGACTTCCTTGCGGTGTCTTTAGGGAAATGCCCTTCTCAACTACTTCAACTTCCAAACGGGAAAGGCAGACGTACGTTGACCCGTTTGACAACACTCGGAAACAATATTCGTAATGACACTTCGCCGAACGTTCTCTTCGCAATCTCTTTGTCCTCGCCCGTCCCCATACCCATCGCAAAACGCAACCTTTACTTTTCCCTTTCTAATCATCGTCAGAATGGAGGAGTAGCATACTACCAAAGCTTGGCACAAGCGAAAAAGTCGAAGCTGTGAGTCCACTGGCCCTGCTTCTGCGAAGGCATGTGCCCCAGGTTAGGAGCTCGAGTACTAACATGGTTCTCTGGGACTTTAGTGTATCAGTCAACTCGCACACTGGAGCGGTGACATTAGCAGTTCAGACGACCCAGAGTACTTCTCAACGAGGCGCACTTCGCCTTTTCTCCAAGACTACCTTCAACAACGGCGGGCTGTTTATTTTCGACATTCAGCACATTCCAACCGGGTGTGGGGCTTGGCCTGCTCTTTGGTTGACTGGTTCAAATTGGCCTACTCAAGGCGAGATCGATGTGGTTGAGGGGCGAGTCTGAGGCTGTTTTTTTATGATCTGAGAGGGCTGACCGCTGACCGGTGATGGTCACCCAGTGTACACCACATGAGCCAGAACGCGATGAGCTCGCACACAAGTGCAGGATGTAAACAGCAAACATCTGGATTCACCGGCTCTTTCATGATGTCCAGCTCTGATAAGAACAATTGCGATGCCTACGGTAAGAAATGGTTTGGTGCTTCTTCGTAAGCTGTTCCTGACAGCGATTTATTTGAAGCCACCAACAGTCAAGGATGTGGAGTCAGGTCGAAGAGTACCACCAGCTAGTACTTGGATTCTTCATTGAGCCTGGAGGACTTTTTTTTTTCTGATGAGCGGTCTTTGCAGTGGCGCTCCGTTCAACGGCAAGAAGGGTGGAGTTTACGCTCTTCAATGGGACAGCAATGGAGTCAAAGTATTCCACTGGCTTCGCGGCAGCATCCCATCCGATGTCACTTCCGGTAAACCCAACCCTTCTTCGAAATGGGGTCAGCCAGAGAACTTTGTCGCCGCTGGTGGATGCTCTCCATTCAAGCACTTTACCGACCTTATGCTCGTCATCAACACGAACCTCTGCGGAACTTGGTGCGTTCAATCATCTACCGGATTATTTTAGATTCTGATGTTTCGTTAACAGGGGGTCTGGAGTCTGGTCCCAGGATCTTTCGTACGCCGGCGGCAAAGGAAGTTGCGCTGCCATCACAGGATATTCGACTTGCGAAGCCTACGTCAAGTCAAACGGATCAAAGATGAAGGACATGTACTGGCGTGAGTATCCCAGGCACGTCCCCTCTAAATAGCTCGAGCTGACATTCTTTCCATCATAGAGATCAACTCCATCAAGTACTACCAATAGGCTTGCTTTCAGCGCTCGCCACTTTCGCCTTTCACAAACTCAAACCTCCGTGGCCTATCCAAGTTAACATGTCTCCAGCTCTCTGCTGGTCGGAGAATTTGGACTATAGATTTACAACTTGAAGAATTAAAGACGGTTTTATTGGAGAGGCCCCCGAGAGTCCTTTCCCCTCCTCTTCATTGTCTGACGGTCGGTCTATACTTGAGACCCACACTTCTTTAGGGAGAGGCCAAAAAACCGGATGAGTACCTGAGCCTCCGAACGAAAAAAAAAAGGCTTTTGGAAGCGACGAGGTCATCTCGGCCGACTCAAGCCGACCGGGCGTGTGCCGACTTGACAATTCTCGTCCGCTCTCTTCAACTTCACTCAAAGCCTAACTCCCTGGTCAGACAGTGGGAGCGATAGACCGTCTCTGTCAGTGGTGTCGGCCTTCGGCTTCAATTTTCGATTTATTCCTGAACCGCCAGCAAAGCGTTGCGCTTCTCCAAGGAGAACCAACAGCCTTACGATGGCACCGCCTGCAGGGTCTCCACATTCTACCACCTCATCAAATATGAGCACTCGGAGCCCTTCGCCAACCCTTCCTCTCGCAACAGACAGCCACGGCACCTCGTCACCCTCTTCTCCCCCCGGAGCCCGCTCCAAACGCGTCCCCGCCTTTTCACCGGATCCAAGACCCTGGGCTACGCGAACATTCGGCTACCAATGGAGGCCATTCAGGGGAATGTTGGCAGATGTGGCGAGGAGAGCGCCGTTCTACGTTAGCGACTTCAGGGAGGGGGTGAGGCCTAAAAATCTGGAGCGAGTTGTTGGCGCGACGGTTAGGATGTATTTTTTGAGTGAGTCGAAAACGGAGGAATAGACTGGTGGCTCACGATGCTTGTCGCTTCAGATCTTTTTCCGGCGCTGGGTGTGTGCTTCATGTTCCCGGCATTTTCGTGTGCGAAGAGAGGAGGTCCGCGGCACAACTGACTCGTTTATGCGATTCATGTGGTATTCTCAAAAAAAGCTTATATCATCGACATGAACTATAGATGTGGAGGATTTTATGGGGTCAACGAAGCTATTCTCGCTTCCGCAATTGCGGCGCTGGCGTTCTCGCTACTCAGTGTCCAACCTTTGTACGCGAACTCTCCTCGAAAAATTCAATACGGTGGTAATACACAAAGGAATCTGACACGGTCTTTTCACAGAACTATTGTTGGTGTGACTGGTCTCATCAACTTGTACGTAGGGACACCCTGTTCTGCGCGAGGCTCGCTAACTCGTCGAGCTAGGTTTAACTACACCACCTACGACATATTGAAGCAGACGGGCCCCGAAATCAACTACCTCCAGTTCCAGGCATGGGTTCTTATGTGAACACAACAATCGCAAAGCTCTTCTCGCATGCTGACTTGGGTTGATCAGATGGAGCGCCATCACTCACTGGCTCGTCGCCATGTTCAATGTTTGCGACTACACTCGCTTCATCACGGACTGCACCTCAGAGACGTTCGGATTCTGTGCGTCTTCCCTAGCCCTCTGTTTTCAACTCATTCTAATGTGATATCGCGCAGACGTCGGAGTCATCTACATTCAGAAAGGTATTGAGCTCCTGATCTTGGAGTTCAAGGTCTCGAGCACAGCGGGATGGTTCAGTGTTGTCGTCGCAATCGTTTTTGCTCTCTTCGTGTACTTCTTCGAGCGAATCGGAAGCCTTCCCTTTGGTCCATTTCAGCTGCGAAAGTGGATCACCGACTACGCGTTTGCCATCGCCATCGTGCTTTTTACGGGTGAGTTATCTTTCGTACAGAAACAAAGTTACGACTCACCTCTTCCGAAAATAGGTCTCGTTCACATGTGAGCAATGTGAAAAGGAGAGACATGTTGAAAGCTCACCATTCCCTGTACAGCCCCGGAGAGATTGAGGATTCTGGCATCGAGTTCCTTCAGATTACCAGATCTTTTGCTCCTTCCACCGAGTATGTGATGGCCGGGCCTGAAGGTGTATGTCAAAGCTTACCCTTGCGCTTCAAGTCGAGACTGGGTCGTTCATTTCTGGGATCTCCCAGTGAAGTGGGTCTTCGTTGCCCTGCCCTTTGGCTGTCTCGTTACCCTGCTCTTTTACTTCGATGTAAGGTTTCGCTTTTCCTTCTCTGTGAATCTAACTAAAAGTGCATGTCCATCAGAATAACGTGAGATCTTTCACTGGGTTGTAGGCCAAAAACGCCCCTCTGACGCCACCGTGTCGTCCACAGGTTTCTTCGTTGATGGCGCAATCTCGAGGCTTTCCAGTTAAGAGACCTGCTGGTTTCCATTGGGTATCTAGCTCGATACTCATAATAATCTGATCGGTGACTGACCCCTGTATCAATGTTAGGACTTCTTT
>JASZXU010000756.1:0-14677 GCA_035521515.1 Phenoliferia sp. Uapishka_3
GTTCTCATCGAGCAAGTGATCGACTCTCCTCAACCCATCTGCATCGTATCTTTCTCCCCTCGTAGTAGTCACCCTTGTTGTTCAATCACCTTTGCTCTATCGTTTACGGTCTCGCGCTTGTGACCTGGGCGTGTGGTGTTGTTTTGTTTTGTCGGTATCGCGCTCCCGGCCTTCTTCGCATTCGTTGTTCCGGTTCAAGCTGACGAGCTACTCTGTTCCAAGCCTTAGGTTGATTTAAACTTTTTTGATGAAGCCCAAGGTTCACTCGACGCCGGCGGGCCGTTGGACTGGGCGTCGCTCGCGCATTCTCCGCCAAAGTCGATGCTGCTCTTCCTTAACTCTTTTCGCAGCAACGCAGACATAGTATGTCACGTCACAGCAGACCGTCCTTGTCACTCGAATTTTGCATTGCTGACCTCTCACAACTTCACAGCTCTCACATTGCGCGCGTCAAGTCGCGACGCGCTATGCCGACTCCCTTCCTCCCAAGCGAACTCGTTTCTCGCATCGCCGACTGTTTGACGACCAGAGAACCCTCGAGTCAAGCCTTAGCAAGGCTCTGTCTGGTCGACAGACGCTGCTGTTTGATCGCGCAACCCCGACTTTATGCGACTGCGAAGGTCATTTTGTCTGAACAGTGGGGCAACAGTGGAATGACTCAGAGCACAGCTCTACTCATCCAGACATTCAAGAACCGTCCACCCCTGGCGTCCTTCGTCAAGTCGGTCATCGTCGACGCGACGGAAATTGGTGGAACACATCACGAAAATTACGGCGGTCAGATCTCGCCTTCACTCGCCCTCACAGCCGCCTTAACTCTTACTTCAGACGTACAAAGCCTAATCGTCGCGATGGACGACCCGCCATTCCGCCTCTTCGCGCACACTCTCCTCAGCCTCCAACCTACATTGCGCGTCCTAGACCTCAGCAACCCTGCCTACGAAGGCCGCTTTCAATCTCAAACAACCGTCGAGCTACTGCGAGGACTCCCATGTCTTCAAGAGCTATCCATCTCCGGCATTTCAATTACTCCCCAGGATGCCGTCGACCCGCCGACATTTCGCCTCACCAAGCTGATCTTCCAAACCCCGGACGATAGTACCCACTTGATCACCTCGGGTCGCCCAGTCCCAGGACTCGCCTTCAATTTTATCACCTCCTTTTCCACCGAATCTCTACGGGAGCTTCACTTGACCGCCTGTGACTACCTAGACCTCGGTGGAGCCGCGAGCACAACAGAAGACCTCTCGACTCTGAGCGCACTCGAGAGGTTCGAAGTCACAGCGGGACAGATTCTAGAGGAATATATTTGGGAGAGAGAAGATTTTGACGGTGCGCCTTCGAGTCTTTTGACGGTTGCATCAGAGCTCGACTGACGTCCTTTTTTGATATAATTTATAGGTCAGCAACAAGACGAGTCAGAAGCTGCTACCACCATTTACTTGAGGGCTCAACTCGCCTTGGCGCCCATCACTGTTTGTCACGTTACGGTTTCAGATTCGAACTGCAACTTTCAAGAAACCGACGAACGAAGCCTCGCGCTCATGGAGGCCATACCACGCATTATCGATACCGTGGAGCTCCGTTTGGTGAACATCAAAGCGGCGACGATTTTGTCCTTCTTGGTGGTGTCACCGGCATTGAAATGGACTCGCCTGACAGTCGCGCCAAGGCATGCCTTCACTGCTGAGAAAGGAGAGGCTATTAGGAAAGAGTGTGAGAAAAGGGGAATCGTTTTTGAAGCAAACAGTAGTAATGAGAACCAAGAGGAGTGGAACGATTGGAGCGGTGGACTCTATGACTGAAATCAAAAATGGTGCGAGGGATGAGCGTTTCAGGCTTGAGCTTCGGTAAGAGGTTCAGGGAAATTGCAGTCATAGGGACCGAGTTTAAGTTGTGTGTTGTCGTTTCTTGTTGGTCATCTATTGGTGTTGGCGAGAAAGGAACGTTGTGCAGCGGCGTACAAAAGTGAAAGTCACGAACGACGATGGCGCGAAGAACGTGAAAGCATGCGAATTTTGGGTCTTGTCGAGTGTGGCTCTCGGTGCTACAATCAACGCTCATAATGTGACTGTAGCCTAACTTGATCTTGAATTTGGAGCTGGTCGAGCAGTCGGTCCTACAACGTTCGCCAATGTTCGTGACGCCCCAGCGGACGTCCAAGAAGTCCCAGAGCTTCATTTTCAAGTGTTACCTTCCACTCCACAGCCATTCAAGTAGCTCCTGAGCCACAGAAACAAAAAGCTATCCCAGATTGACTTCTTTTGACTGGAGAAGTTGTAACCGCACAGGATAAGTCCGGAGGTTCTCACACCACCTACAACTCATCCTGCCACATGATGTGCAGTGAAGCATATCATGCGCATATTTGCCAGGAGCTACTGGGACTCTAGCTTCGGCGAGACACTTCTACTCCAGCTCACAATCCAGCCAGGCGCATGTCGTACGTGGGTGTATTTGGAGCCTGAGGGCCGCAGAAAGCTCTTTCTAGTGTCGGCAGCGCCGTGGGTCGGAAAGTTAAGCACAAAGGGAATTCGAGTCAGACCTTTCCACCAAAAAGCTCTGAACAAATACTATTTGGTTCTGGAGCTCGTTACCCGTCCACCAGTGCGTTTCGGAGTCCAATAAATCGCGGCGAAGATAATTAGCAGTGGATTGTGCGTGACGAAAACGAAGCCACAACGGCCCTTTTATTCCTGCAGTCACATTTTTATATACTTGATGCCCGACGCTCCCTCGTATCTCTCCTTTACCAGTCGAGCTTCTGAACCGCCCCCCTGAAGTGAAGCAATCAGCTTCCATCGAGCATGTGAGATAGAGGAAAATGCTCACAAAGGAATCTTTCCCTTGTAACCGATTCCATCAAGCCACGGGTACTTCTCACTTCGGACCTTCTCGAAGGCAGTGATCTCAGCGTCGTGCTTGAGGGTGAGCCCAATGTCGTCGAGACCATTGATGAGACAGTGCTTGCGGAACTCGTCAACCTGGAAAGAGTACTCCTCGCCGTTGGTGCGACGGACGACCTGAGCTGGGAGATCGATCTCAATCTCGAGGCCGGCGCGAGCGTCTTCTTGGAGCTTGGCGATTTCCTCCTCGGAAAGAACGACGGGAAGGAGACTGTTCTTGTAGCAATTGTTGTTAAAGCTGCAAAATGGTTCGGTCAGAATGAAATCTCGAAAAATTATGCGATTGGAACGTACATATCGGCAAAGGAGGAGGCGATTACGGTGCGGAGTCCAAAGTCGAGGAGGGCCCATGGGGCGTGCTCTCGCGAGCTACCACAACCGAAGTTGCCACCCGAGACGACGAGAATCTCGGCCTTGCGGTATTGAGGCTGGTTGAGGACAAAGTCTGGCTTCTCCTCTCCAGTCTTGGAGTCGTATCGGAGAGCGGAGAACAAGGAGATTCCAAGACCAGTTCGCTTGACTGTTCAAGAATTTTATCAGCGTCACTTCAACAGTTCCTTTCGAACTCTAAACATACTCGTCTTGAGGAAACGAGCGGGAATGATGAGGTCGGTGTCGACGTTGGCACGCTCGAGAGGCGCAGCAATGGCCTTGATTTTGGTGTACGAGAGCATCGGTGCGGCTCCGGTTGGTGCTGGTGGCGAGGCGGCGGAAGAAGCAACTCCATCGTCAACAGCATCGGTGTGCTGCTCAATGGTGACCGGGGCGACGATAGGCTCAGGGGTAGATACAACGGGGACAGTCGACCTAGTGATGGTGGTGCTACGTCCAACAGTCATCTTCCTCGCGTCCGTGAGGTGTCCGGTAAGAGCGGCAGCGGCTGCCATAGCAGGCGACATAAGGTGGGTACGTCCACCGGGTCCTTGTCGGCCCTCGAAGTTACGGTTGGAGGTCGAGGCGCATCGCTCTCCAGGCGCAAGCTGGTCGGGGTTCATGCCAAGGCACATGGAGCATCCCGCCTCGCGCCAGTCGAATCCGGCTTCGGTGAAGATGCGGTCGAGTCCCTCGGACTTGGCCTGGGAGCCAACGAGTCCAGATCCTGGTACAACCATAGCGTAGATTCCGGGGGCAACCTTGCGGCCTTGAACGATGAGGGCGGCGGCACGGAGATCCTCGATACGAGAGTTGGTGCAGGATCCGATGAAGACCTGGAAAGATAGACGTATTAAGAAATGAACTTCAGATAGAGACTGTAAAACAGACCTTGTTAATCTTCACTTCCTCGAGGGGAGTTCCAGCCTTGAGATCCATGTAGATGAGAGCGCGCTCCATAGCAGCCTGACGGTCGGGCGTCTTGGCGTCTTTGGGGTCGGGGACGCAAGCCGTGATCGGGGCAACATCCTGAGGAGAAGTTCCCCACGTGACGGTTGGCGCAATGTCAGAGGAAGAGATCTTGACAATGCGGTCAAAGTGTGCGCCCTCGTCGGACTTGAGGGTCTGCGAAGGTGGAAATTGGAATCAGGGATAAGCCACCACATAAGGATAAAACTGAGCTCACCTTCCAGTAAGCGACAGCTGCGTCCCAGTCGGCTCCCTTCGGGGCGAGAGGTCGACCCTTGAGGTAGTCGAAGGTGATCTGATCCGGAGCGATCATACCAGCTCGTGCTCCTCCCTCAATGGACATGTTGGCGACGGTACACCTTCCTTCAATACTGAGGCTCTCGATGGTGGTTCCACAGAACTCAATAACGGCACCCGTTCCTCCAGCGGTTCCAATCTCTCCAATAATGTGGAGAACGACGTCCTTGGCCGTTACTCCGTCGGCGAGGGGTCCATCAACTTGAATGCGCATGTTGAGCGAGCGGGATTGTAGGAGGGTTTGGGTAGCGAGAACGTGCTCGACCTCAGAAGTTCCAATACCGAATGCAAGAGCTCCAAAAGCACCGTGAGTGCTCGTGTGAGAGTCGCCGCATACGATGGTGGCGCCCGGGAGGGTGAATCCTTGCTCGGGACCGATGACCTATAGGTGTAGCAAAGTAAGCTCGTGTTCCAGGACTGAGGCAGGCAAGAAAGTCCTACGTGAACGATTCCCTGCCTCTTGTCGGTCATTCTGCAGCAAAAAAAGAGGATCAGCAACCGGCCGAGTACTGCTTCCCCGAGCTCACAGCAGACTCACCCGAAAAAGTTGAGACCAAGCTTCTGGACATTCTCCTCAAGCGTGACAACCTGAATACGCGAGTCGGCCCTACACGAGACCTCGCCATCAGCATCCAGTGCCTCCTAGCGCAACACCGACCGACCGCGCGCGCAATACTCACTCCTTGATGAAGCTGGCCGAGTCGGTGTAGTTCCTCCTACTACTCGTGGGGACATTGTGGTCGACGGTGGCGAGAGTGCAGTCGTTTCGACGGACCTTGCGGCCGGCGTTGCGGAGACCTTCAAAGGCCTGTAGGGAAGAGAACTTTATCAGCAGGATCCTGGGAAGAGAATAGTCTTGGAAAGGCTTACTTGCGGACTGGTGACCTCGTGGACAAGGTGTCGGTCGATGTACATGGTGGCTGTTCCATCGGAGCTGGTCACGACGGCGTGGGCGTCAAAGACCTGTAAGGATGCTGATTAGTCTGAGCATTCGAATGCATACAAGACTCTGCAGCTAGGGCAGAAGGTCTTGCTCAGCATGTGTTGTGTCGATCTTACTTTGTCGTAAAGAGTTCGTGGCTTCGACTGTCGGGCAAGGCGGGGTCAGCTGCGGGAACGTTATTGAAAGCTTTCCTTTACTCGGCGCGACTTACAGTGGCTGCCATGATGATGATGAATGGAGTTTAGCTTGTTATGAGAAGAACGAGAGTGGCGGGCGAGTTGACTCGCTCGCTGGCGCACGGCACGATTTATTTATTCTTAGTCTTGCCGAAACCCAAATCGGCTCGCGGAGATTGGCGCGGAGAAGCACGGCCTCACCAGCGGAAAGAATACCTAGTAACAATCGAACTGTAGACTTTCAGGCAAGGTCTGACCCGCCGTCCTGATCCTTCCCTGTAGCATCCCTCACCCCCGACCCATCAAAGCTCAAAATCCCTCCCTCCTGCAAGTTCTTGACGACCTCCTCCGCTTCGTCCACCGCCATTTTGCCCAACACCTTGTTGACCTTCTCCAGGCTCTTCTCCGTCAGAGCTTTTTGCAAGTTCTTCGGGAACGCTTGGAAAATATCCCATCGCCTCTGCAGGAATTCTCGCACGAGCTCGGGGTCGAGCTCCTCGCTCCCTTCGCCGGTGATTTCGAGGTTCTCTGGTGGCGGCCCATCGGGCACTTCGAAAGAGATTGTGACACCTGGCTCGGTGGCAACAAGCTGGATTTGTTCGACTCCCTCAGAGTTGTTGGCGCGCTCAGCTTCTCGCTCCTTTGCTACGACGCGAGCGCGGTTGATGATGCGCTCCGAGGTGGAAGAAACGTCTTCAAGGAACATCTTGAGCGCTTTCGGGTCTGAGCCGGTCATACTGGATTTTCGAAAGAGTTTGATCAGCACTGAGAGCACGACAGCTGAGAAGGGGGGCATACCGGCGGAAGTAGAGAGACACACCATCGCGGCCGAGCTGAAGGCAGTACTGGATGCAAAGACCTTTCTCAACGCATTGCCTCGCCCTAACATCGTCACCTTTCATGGCAGCCGTGAAAGCTTCGACGAGGAGAGCGTCGGTGGTTGCTTCGGTGAGGAGGGAACCATCGTTGGAAATTGCTTGGAAGGCGGTGGGGAAGTCGAGGGGCTTGATTTTTGAAAAAGCGAGAGCGGAGGGGGTAAGGGTGGCAGCATCTTCTTCTTCATCAGACCCATCCGAGTCAGAAGCGATCGGACTGATGCCGGAAGTGGAGGACTAGACGCAAGAGAAACGTTAGACAAGATTTTCGGGGCACAATTTAAACACCTACAGTGATGGAGGGGGAGTTAATCGTCTCGATGACCGTCTGTTTCTGCTTAGGCTTTGTTGGCCCTTGTGGAATGACGGACGGCTTGTCGGAGATCATCTGTTGAACGTTGTTGAAATTCAGTTAGTTCGCCCGAGGCGACCGGGAGATCCGCGAAACCACTGACCGTCTTACTCTCGAAGCCAACGTGAATGTCGTCGCTCGTAATGAACTTTTTTTGCTCCGCTTCTAACTCCAACTTTTCCTTGTCACATTGGACGTTCCTTTCCACCAACTTGCTCTTGTGCTCCTCCAACTCCTTGACGAGTCTCTCCGTCCTTCCCTCCTCGCCCTTTCCATCCTTCTCGACGGCAGTGACCACTTGGTTCAGAAGACTCAGAATCATGTGATCCTGACTTGGCTGCTCGCCGTCCTTGAACTGTTTGCCCTCAAAGTCAGGCACCTTGACGCGAAGCTCCGCAACCGTGCGCGAGATGAACGCGGCGCCATCTTTCTTGGTCGAGGCGAGCAAGGTCTCGATACGTTCGAGGAGACCGGAGTTCATCTTCTTCTCCTCGCCAAGGTGAAAGAGCTTGAGCTTGCGCATCTCGCGCTTCTCGTGGATGTCGCGTTGCTTCCAGCTGCATCCATGAGTCGTTAGCGCGGAAGGGACTGGGGTTCGGCAAGGACCAACCGAATCATCGACTTCTTGTCGACCTGCGGAAGCTCGTGTTAGCATTTGCAAGTACCAAAGAGAGTGGCGTGGGTCTTACGTTAGGATGCACCTCGACATCACTGTCGTCGGAGAGCTGAACACGGGTGACGTGAGCTGCAAGAACCAGTTCGGCCCGGTTACGAGCTCACCTGAAGAGCATCCCACTTGTTGTAGTTCAGCCTTGACATTTTTGTAGCGAGTGGTGAGTGAGAAAGGTTGTTGCGGAGTTTGGAAGGGAAGTCCGAAGCTCGAGCTGCTAAAGTGTCACAATGAGATGGCCTCTCGTGGGTCTTGCGTGGGTTCGTCCTGTCACTGCGAAGGTTCAGATCATCAAAAAATACTCATTCTTCAATCTCCTCTCCGTTACCGGCTCAGAACCAATACATCCGCACGCCGCTCAAAGCTTACCGAATGGACACTCAGCAAGACGCAGCGTCAAGCTCGACGATCCTCGTTCACTACATCGCTCCGCTGGACCAGTATCATGCCCAGGAGCACATTGATAGTAAGGCATTCCGCTTGCAAGAACTAAAGAAGCGAAGGAGAGCTAACTGTTCCGACCCTTCGCAGCTATCCGGCTGCACGATTCGCCCAATGCGCCGCTATCCGCTTCCGATTCATCTTGGCGCATAGAGAACAAGTACTACACAAAATCAGTATCGTTCAAGTCTATCGACACCCCGCTCCCTTCGCACGAATTCCCAGCGGTTATTGTCCTCGTCTCGCGGTCCCAAGTTATTCGCTTTCGAATCCCATCTTATCTGACAAAACTAATTTTAGTATGACAGACTCCACCTTCCACCCTCTCCGCTCTTCTTGCAGAACATTCATCTCGAGAATCCGAATTCGAAATATCTCTACTCGTCTCGTACCCAACTTCGCACGCCGCCGCCTCCGCAACATTAGACGAGGGAGCGTGGGATGACCTAGCTCTCAGCCACGGATTTGAATGGGTTGATCTTGCTGTGGGGAATGGAGGAGCCAGGATTGAGGACGAGGGAGAAGACAGGATCGGCGAACAAAATGGAGTGGCGAGGATCGTGGAGGCGCTGCATTCGCACATGTGGGAGGGCATGACGCCAGCACCGAAGCCGCAGAAGATCGAAAAGAAGGCAACATCTGACGAAGAAACAGAGGTTGTGGAAAAAAGCGACGAAGACGATTTCTCAGCCTTGGGCGCTCCCCCACTCCCCGAACCTCGACCATTCGTGCCTACTCCAATGTCATTTCCGTCGACTTATCTTCCATCGATATCCAAAAAGTCTGACGCTTCCCTTCCGCAAATAAACTTCATGGCAGCGCCTACCTCTTTCGCAATTAAGGCCCCAACGTCAACAGAAACAGGCGGCCACGACACTGCGACCTTCGACGACGACTTCGCAGCGTTCGTCCCAGCGCTTCCTAAGTCCATCACCTCCTTCCCTCCACTTTCCACCCCATCGTCAAGCGAATATGTTTCGATCCCATCGCCGACCTCTCCTACTATGACGGAAGCATCGGAGGACGTCGAGCGCGCTCTTTATCGACATCCAGCCCTGTCTTTCCCAGATAACGTACCAAGTGAGGAAGCAGGAGATGGGGGTAAGGAGGATGAGGCCATCGGGGACGAAGATCTCGATGGTCTGGTCGAGAAACTGCAGGCTTTTCGAGCAGAGGCTGAGGGCATGCGCTCTATGGAAGAGAGGAGAGCCTTCGCGGAGAGGGTCGTTGGAGGTCTTGGCTTGCTCGGGGCTTGAGTCTCGCGACTACACCCCAAGCATTCGGAAATTCAATTTTCATGTTTGAATCAAGAATTTGACGTGTTCACAATGTCTATTCATCCTTATTACATCCACTTTCAAACGCTCTCGTTCTTCACGCGAATCTCGTAGCACTCCACGCAGAACGCGTTGTCGTCCTTCAGCAAATATTGCCCGTCAAGCGGTCTCTTGCAGTCCTGCCAAAATGATCAACCTTCAGCTGCTTTCAATCAATACTCAGACGAGGAAGAACCCACGAGACAACCAAAACACTCTGGATGCCAAACGCCCTCCAGAGCGTTCAGATAATCTCCACCGATTCCCTTCCTGCAACCCTTACATTTCGGCTTCCACAGCCGCACGTCACACTTCCTACAGTATGCGTGGCCATTATGTACCATGTAAGGATCAGCCAGAGTTCCTTCCCGGCCTCTGGCTAATGATTTTGGGTCGACGAATGGGTCACCGCAATCGGCGCAAAAGAAATGCAAAGCGTGATACGTTCGAGTAGGGACAGAGGGGAGGAGAGTGGGGTCTTCAATGGTGAGGTACTCTTGGTCCGCGATGGGTGTCTTGCACTGAAAGCAAGTAGAGGCGAAGAGCTGAGAGGTAAAAAAAATTAGTCAAATCTTCCAGAAATTTCTCTTAACCACATTCAGGCGAGACCCACCTCTTCAAAATGAACCATACAAAAAACTTGGCCATCCTTTCCATCGAACTGGACATGCTCCAATAAAGTCCCGCAACCATCTTGATCGCACCGGAAGCAATCTGGGTGCCATTGGCCTCCAAACGCCATGAGAGCCCTCCCGTACATGACTTCACGACACCTCGCACATCTGATGGCACCAGCCTCGAGTGGCGTGGAAGATGACGGGTGGTAAAGCTCGTGCGAAGGATGAGAAGGATCATTTCTCGGGTGAACGAGAGAGGCCGCGCTACGAGAGGAGGAGGCGTGAGGATGAGGCGGTGGCGTCGGCAGAGGATGAGCAGAGGGCGAGTGAGCGGGAGTGATGGATATTGAGGGACTGCGAGGGCGTGCAGATGGCGGTTCGTCGGCAGGGCTGACGACAAAGAGGGGAGGAGTTGGGGATGATCCAGAGTCTGAGTCGTCAGGATCCGGGTTGATCGAAACGTTCTCCATCTTTTCCCGCATCAGCTCGTCGGGCGACTTGTAGATCGCAGGTAGGACTGCAGGTCCTCGAGGTGCAGGTAGAGGTCGTCCTTGACCAATTCCAATCGGCTTCCCAGCGCCAAAAGTGTTAGTCACGCCTCCGTTCATTGGTGGAGAATTCACTCCAAATGAAGACGGCAGCGTCGCACTTCGGCCCGGCGGCGTGGGCAGCGGCCGCTTGCTCGTCCCAAACGACGCTCCAGTGGACGAAGTCGAGGTGGCAGAAGCGTTGCTTGCAACTGAAGAGCTGCGGCCGAGTTTGGAGCCGGGAGGTTGTGGCAAAGGGCCACTCGACCTCGTGGTTGCCGTCGGAGGATGCGGAGCAGTGTACGCAGAGGGGGTAGGTGGAGCGAAAGCTGGTGTTGTGTACTGTGCAGGGTAGTGTGTGTTCGGGGTATACTGGGCAGAGGTACTGCGATTGAGGTTTGAAGGCGTAGGTGGGAAGTATGATGAACGCGGCTGCGAAGCCGAGGCGGAACGCTGGAGCGGTTGATTTTCTGCCCCTGGGGTATAGATTTGAGCATGAGGAGAGACTTGTGGAAGAGGGGTCGTAGGAGGCAATGGTGAGAACGATCCTTGGCGCGGTTCCGGAGCATAGGCGGAGGTCGACAACGACGCGGTGTTGGGCGACACTGGTGGCAGGGGTGTCGGATTCACGCTGGAAACAACCGGTATGGGCGCCGAGCGGTAGCTCTCTTCGGCTCGCTGAATTGGAACTGGTCCTTCGGTACCGTTAAGCCCTCGTGTAGAAGCGAAACTGACCCCAGCTCGAGTGGCGTGCTCCAGCGCCTCATTCCTTGCCCTGTTCGCGAGTTTGTAAGGCCCTGCATAAAATAGCAGCTGTGTCACAAGACGCACCTTGCTTGTCTGTCATTGTCTGCTGGCGCTACGACTCCCTGCATCGCAAAGCCCAAGTAGTAACCGACCAAATCATGGTGATACTTGGTTTCCGCTGCTTCGGCTGGGGACTGGAATGCTTGGAGAGCGGGGCTTGGATACGGATACGGGGATTGAGATGCTGATGGAGGGTGCTGAGGGGCGAGAGGAGCTGTATAGGCCGTCGCCGCTGAGGGGAATGACGTCGGGTACGCAAGAGATGGACTCGCGTGCTGCGGTTGAGCATGAACCAGTGGCTGGAACGCCAGGTTGACGGCAAATGTCGATGGGGACGTAGGTAATTGATGGAATGACGGCAGTTCTACCGATGGGGCGTATGGAATCGAGACCGCCGGCTGCTGTGGACGCGCGTGAGGCGGGAACGCCTGCGACTGGAGGAGTCGCAAGCAGTCAGCATTCAGCTTCAGCAGATTGGGTCAGATAGGACGCGACCTCAATGGCCTTGGCGGTCTGACTTACGTAGGCTTGCTGAGGATTGGCCGAACCTGGGGTCGGTAGCGCAGGTCGGCCACCGCTTGGTGGATAGCTGGGCGCACCTGGGCTTACAGGCGGCAACGACATCTCCGAAACCAGAACCCGGGAGAGACCAGCGAAAAAAGACGAGTGAGCGGAAGGATGGGAAGGAAGGAAGTCCAGAAAGTTAGACGTGGTGAGTGGTGTGGAATACTGCGACATTTCGAGTGGAAACGATGCGATCGCTCAACAAGGTCAGGCAACATTTAAGCGCTCAGTGGGAGGCATAAAGTGGCGTGGAAGCAGTTGAAGCAGCAGCGTAGGATCCGTTCGGGCATCTCTCGCCCTGACCACCGGAAGACATGTATATAGAGGCAAAAGCTGGTGTTGCAAATGCCGTCTGTTCCCCACTCTCCCTTCCTCCAGACAACAGCTCCTTACACGGAGGCAAGAACGGTCGGCTCGACGAACTCTCCCTTGACCTAACGAGCGGGATAGTGGATTTAGTAAATCGACATTCCAACACGCCAGCGGAGCAGAACTCACCTTAGCTCCAGTGTCCTCAGCGGTCGAGTCACCGTGCAACTCCATAAGCTTACCCATGTCGAACTTGGGGGCCTTAAGAATCTTGACCTTGCGGATGAAGACGTTCTGTGGTTTCAAGAATACCGATTAGTACCCCGCCAACGTAGCATTTTTTTGGGTAGCAACTCACCTGGAGGGGGTAAATACCCTGGCAAGACTTCTCAATCTCACGTCCGATTCCCTCGGGGATGAGCTTGTGCACGAGCTGCTTAAGGTCGCAGCTGGTAGCCTCCCTGATCATGACCTCGAACATCTTCTTGCGGATCTCACGGATCTGGGCAGACTTGGCGTAGGTGGTCTTCTTGACCTGGTTCGGGCGCTTCTTGGTGAAAGCGATGCAGAAAAGGCGGAGGAGGTAACCGTCGGTGGTCTTGACATCGACGTGAGCCTCGATGAGGGTCTGCCACTTGCGGACGAGGGAGCGGAGCTTGTCCGAGGTGAAGTCCATGCCGTGGAAGTTGGTGAGGCAGTTCTTGCCCTGGATGTGGTCGACACGCAGCTTGATCTTGCGGAAGGTGTTCTCCTCGTCCTTGTTAAGGTCACCGAGGGAAAGCTCGAGGATGCGGCCCTTGAGTCCGTCATCGGCGTTCTCTGCGAGTGAGAAAGAAAGTATGAGCGCCTGCGTTCCTTGTCTATCTGGGCGACACAAGACGCACTCAATCCAGCGGAGCGGTTGATGAGGGTCTTTCCAACGTTTCGGGTGTCGAAGATGGAAGGGGCCTTAATGTCGTACCAGTCTGCGAGGATCAACAACCGGCATTAGTCAGAGCAACCCGTCTACATCCGCCAGATTCGAATGGACGCACCCTTGCGGGTGAAGGGGTCTACTACTCTCTTCTTGATTCCCTTCTTTCCCTTGGAGAGACGCTTGTTCTTTCCGACAGCTGAGGAGAGCAAGAACAAAGGTCAGTTACGAGCGCCTAACGTTTCCGTGAATCGATTGTATGGTGCGCGGCGTGTGGTCGAGGGTCGTAGGCGTCCTTCCCAAACTACACCCATCTCCTTCAAACATCCGTTCTTTCCCCCTCCATCTCCAACTCTCCCCAGTCGTGCCCTTTGCTTCATCCCAACAATCGTTATCCCCTCTAAGCCGCCTCGTGTGCACCGGTCGAGATTTGTCGATTCCTCCAATTCGTGTCGAAATTGCGGTCTGCGGCGCGGGGGGAGGGCGATCGCTTACCCATGATTGCCTTGCTCTTGCTTGGCTTTTAAGGGTGTAGGGGTGGCGGTACGAGAACGACGAAGATCTGACAACGGGCAAATCACCACACACTGGCTCGTCGACCTAGTCAGATTTCAGACGCTGAGAGCGTTGTGTGGACAAGCCCGCGGCGTAGACACGAGCTTGACCACAGCGCAAAACCACTTTCGCCCGAGCCTCTCTACAACTTTTTTTTCTTGCTTATCTTCAACTTGGATTAAATTATGCGTGTTACGGAAGACTTGTTTCTGTTGCTTCGAGACGCGAAGCTCGGTAATCCAAGCGGTGGAGTGAAAACGATTCAGGGTTGAGGAAGCCCTTGACAGTCATCAAGCGACAATTTCGGTGCGTTTAAGTAAAGCTAAATGTTGATTTCCTGTCTATCTTGTCTCGTTGATCGCCAAGAGAAAAAAGGGGTAGACGCATTGGTGAGTGCTATCACCGTTAGAACACGCTTCGAAAAAATACGCCTCCATTCGAACGGTGTTGGAACCGTAGAATTGCTGGTAGGCCAGGGGCGCATCTTGGCAGCCTGAGGACGCGTTTGATGTGTTTGAAGCCTTATACCAATAATATTGAATTCGAAGGCGAGGAGAATCCTGGAGTACTATTTGCGCGTGCTTCGCAAGCCACCTGGCACGGCAACACAACACATCAATCGTGGCGTGTGCTTGTTGACTTGATTCATCCAAAATATTGTCATTCGTTCCAGATTGTCTGAAATAGGTTTGCAGTTGGGGAACTGTATTGCATCACGCCTCCTTCGACCCGGACGTTGTCGCTGCCTTCCGCTCCCGTTCGCGGTCCAGCAGCTTCCTGCGAAGATCGGAGGCGTCAGCTGTTAGCTCGGTATACTGTATAATCATAGCTTTACGCACTTTCGGGCCTCAAGAACCATCTTCTCTTTCCGCTCTTTGAGATTTCGCTCTCTGGCTTCGGGATTCGCCTCCCACCCAGGCTTTCCCTTGCCCTTCGAAGGCGAAGTATCCACCGATGCATCTGAAGCCGATGCCGTCCGATTCTGAAGTCCGAGTCGTGTAATCAATGATGCTGGAGTAGTTGGTGCGGAGGGTGCTGGCGCAGGGGTTGGGGCGACAGGTGCAGGGG
>JASZXU010000757.1:0-14654 GCA_035521515.1 Phenoliferia sp. Uapishka_3
CTCCCTGCCCCTAGCTGCCTCACTTTCCCCCCATCTCGCAAAAAAACTCTTAACTCGGACTCATTTCACTGTACCACCAAATGTCTGCTGACTCCTTTTGCTCGATGTCGATTAGCCACCGTTTGTCGTTCTCTTCAGGAATTTCCATGTTGACAAACTCCCCCCGTCGTTTTTCTGTACGTTGTGTCAGGACGTGCAAGTAGTGAAACCCCGGTTACCCCCCACATTCCCGTGTTGCTTATTCCCACCCTTCGCCTTTCTATCTCCTGTAGTTCTAATATCGATGGACCTTGGAGCTGCCTGGAACTGGACTTCCTGATTACGCCACAAGATATCGTCGCAGAGTAGCGCGACCTGGCTGAAAAATATGCCCGAGAGGCAACGAGAGGCCAACATGCCGTCGCACCAAGTCGCTTTTTGGGTCGCACGAGAGCTGATAGGTGAGGGATGGCACGACAGGAGTTGGGGTAAACATTTTTGCAATTTTGTTGCTTGGTTAAGATACCGATATACTACACCACACGAGCTGCCCAACAGGATTTTACGGGTAACACAAACGACGCGGGAGATAAGAAGTAATTGATTTGAGGGTGGTGCAGTGGATTGGAATTTTGCGGAGTCGTGGGGCGTAAGAATGTCGGAAGCAAAAAGGTGCAAAGACCTCTCAGGCCTCTTATTCCTCATCATCTTCCTCGTCGTCAGATTCTTCGGGCCCATCCTCGGCACCCTCGACTGGCTCCGGGGCATCCTCATCCTCCTCATCCTCGTCGTCCTCGTCGACCTCAAGCTTCGAGTAATCGATCTTCTTGCCACCTGCAATGTAGTACCGACGGTCAGTAAGGTTGCTCCCCTTGCTTCCATTTGGATGTCTCCAGAGCGCGTCTGATGGGACGGTACGACGCGCGCGAGCAGACGCGACCGCGCGCCGGGCAGGGTGTGGGTTCGAGAGATAGACTTACGAGTACGGCGGCCTTCGATGATGTTACCAGTGTCGAGGTGAGCGAGCTCTCCTACAAAAAAAACAAAGCGAGCCAGGCGCGTCAATCAAGTGCAACTCGAGGCCCACGTTCGATACATAACGAGGAAGGAAGGAACGGGGTGGCGGGTCTTAACGCACCTCCGACGTCCTCATCGTCCTCCTCCACCTCTGGCTCAGCCTCTGGCTCTGGCGCCGATTCAGCTACTTTCTCAGTCTTCTTCTCCTCAGTAGAGGGCGCTTCGACGTCATCAGCCTTGACTCTGAGTAGCAGGGGAGTGGTCAGCCAACTTGTCCCCGCTTTGCGCGACGGCGAAACGGGCAACGCGCGGCGAGCACGAGCCTGGATCGAGCGGACTCACTTCTTCGCTTCGACAGCCTCAGGTGCTTCGTCCTCTGCTGGGCGCTTGGTGGGCGAGGCGGTCTCTTGAGCGGAAGTCATTAGGCGCGTGAGGTGGGGGAAGTGTGATGAGCCGGGAAGTGAGAGCTGCTCGATAGACTTCGTCAGTCAACGTAGCGCAATTACCGGGCAGGTAAGAGATCTTTACAAGCAGAGAGAGGGAAGTAGTCGCGTCGTTGGGTCGAGCAAACCTTCAGACTGGCTGAGGCTCCGAGCTCCTGTCTCTCCCGTGCGAAACATGACAACCTCAGCGAGCGAGGTGGATACACCACCGTGAGCTCAGGGGCATCACTTGCTCGCAAGAAAACGCATTTCCCATTCTTTTCGTGAAGTCTACGTTTTGCATTTATGTTGACATGGATTCGCCTGGGCGGCAGGATTGTGCGCTCAAGGAAGGAGGGCGGGCTGCGGACAGGCGACAGCAGGCATTGTGTTTGGTATCTCGAGACCACGCATGCGATACCAGTGCTTTACATCAGGTGTCAGCGAGTATACTCTCAAGGAGCGGGTTTAGATTGCGGGCTCACCTGCACCACCAGAAGGATTTGAGACTGTTCGTCGTCGTTATTGCCGTTGGGATAGAGCAAAGAGTAACCATCGTTCTGTAAGTGTGAATGAATTGAGCTGCAAAGTCGCTCAAACAAACTTCAGGAAGAACTGACGTGTGAAATGAAGTCACAACATTGAGCATCTGCAACAAAGAAGGTCGGCGTAAGACAACTTGGCGGCACCAACTGTACAGGAAAACAAACCATGACCAAAAACGCTCCAGATCATGGAACCGGACCCATCGATACTCTCCAAAGTCGGGAAGTAGTCCCAGAGACTGTCCCCACCCATCTGAAGAAGCGAGAAATTCAGCTTCCAACCCGATAACACCAAAAAGGTTCTGGTGGTTTACCTGCCCTGTCCAGTCGAGCTCGCCAATGAAGTAGTTCTTTGTGGTCCGAGAGTCGAGAATCCCGTTGTCTTTGACCAAGAGCCAATCGAGTGCTGGGTACAAGTGATCCGTGCTGAATTAGACAAGTCAATGTCAGTGCGAGGAGCTCCGCATGGGGGTCAACAGGCACTCACACCATGTCAACTTGAGATACCGAGAAGCCTTGATTCTGTGTCGCGCCACTCGAGTCGATAAGTCCGTCAGAGCCATCGCTGACGAGATGATTGGGTGCTATGCCCTTGATGTAAGATGCGATGTTCGCTGTCCAGGCGGCCGGCGGTGCACCTCCCTGAAGCATATAACCGCCAAGTTCGTTGCCAGTTTCCCAAGCTGCGACACGAGAAGGGATCAGCTCAGGTTTGAGATAGATTAACGCTGGCTGACGAACCTAGAATTGTCGGGTCGTTTTTGTAGGCAACCTGCAAAGCTGAAATCAGCGACGTGAGCAAAAGGTGAAATAAATAGTTCGCGCACCCCAGTATACGCATTGACATGATTCAGAAGCACCGAGATGTAAGCTTTGAAGATTTTGATGACCTGCGTTGAACAGGTAAGCTTTGCGAACATTCCCAGAGTAAAAAGGCTGTCGTACGTCGCTTGAGTAGTAAAATTGGCTTGAATCACTCGTATCAAGACCAGCCCAACGGATGAAGTCAAACTTTCCGCCGTGATCTGATGGAAGTTTGAGATTTATCAATATATTGATGGAGTAGTACAGAGAATCACAAAAGAACTTGCAGTACGCATAATTGTCTGTGGTCCAGATCAGTGACGTTCAACCAGAAGAGAGGGCAGAGCTGAGGCTCACCTGTCAATGGAATTACTAATCGAAGACCGTAATTCCTCGCGGCAAAGATTGCGTAATCAATCGCATCGAACTGAACGGAGAGGAGCATGAGCAAGCAGTCAACGCTGAGACAGCTTGCTCAGTCTTACCGCTGCATTATTTGTGTTGTAACTAGATGGCCATAAGCTGAGAGAATTTCCAGTACTACAAAGCGGAATTAGAAAAGCCTCAAAGTATTTTACCGAGTTAAAGTGCTTACCTGATTCCCAAAGTGTGCGATCGTATGGTATTTCCTCCCATCGCAACAGTAATTGCCATCTGTTGCGTCTCAGAATCAACCTCCATTACAGAAACCGTAACCGTAGACTGTTTTTATGAGAAGGAAATACAGACGTACAGCTTCACGCACCCGCCCTTTATCAGGGTAAGATCCCGAGTAAGGTGCGACGTTCTCATCCAGGCCCAGCCAGTAAATGTCCAAAGACGCCGAACTTTCAGCATTTTCTATATCTCGAAGATGGATAGTACTAAAACTCACTTGGACCCACCATTCGGTACACCTCCCCATCCAGCATGAGTTTAGCCCCACTTCGCGTGACAAACGACGAAGGTCGCGGACTCATCGCAAATGACCCTAGACCAGGACCAAACACCGCGCCAGAGCTCGTGTCGGTGTAAGCTGGGTAGCAATTACTGGAAGGAGGAGTCGGAAGGCTGAGAGGAGTTGACGTCGTCTTCGTAGTCGTGGTCGTACGTGTGGGTTTGATAGTCGTTGGCTGCGTGGTAGGCATGACTTCAAGGGTGGTAAAATATTGATATGTGGCAGTGGTAGGCGTTGCAGTGAGGGGTGGGAGTATGATGGAAACGACGATGGGCGTTTGATTGTGCTTCGGATTAAGGAATTTCGGATTTCGCGGCGGCGACCTCTTTTGCAGCCGCGAGTGGCCTCCACCGTCCCTCTTTCCGTTCTGTTCAAAGTTGTCTCTCGGACTGTGCCTTGCTCCATGCCCATCCCTCGAAGTTCTCGCCAAAGGAGAGTCCTCCGCTTCATCCCCTGGCGCTGGACCGCCGTCCCTGTCTCCTTCGGACGTTGTGTTTGTCCTCTCATCCTCCAGGAAGTCAGAAGATCGGAGGCTGAGGATTGGAGAGACGTGGGAGAGTCTCTCTGAGCTGAGAACAAAGTGAGCGGCGTTGGGACTAGTGTGAGCGGATGGTCCTAGCGAGAATGTCGGTGGTGGGAGGGCGAGCAACAGGGAGAGGAGTAGCGGGAGCGGTAGCATGCTGATTGTCCTCGAGCTGAAAATCCTGTTCGTGAAGGTGGACTGTCAGAGCTTGAAGAGAAGCTGCCAAGAGTCCCAGATGACTGGGTCGGGCGAAGCCGATTCATTCAACAACCCCACGCGACGACGCGCTTGCATATCCACACGTGAAGTGCAACCGCTCATGACACAAGCGACTTTTTCGAAAAGTCGCTCGGTGGGTCGCTCTATCAAATCTGAAAGGATTTGTGGACTTGAATTTCGAGACATCGCGTTTCGACAAATCCCTAATTTTACTTCACTCGAGATTGGTGTCAGCGTGAAGCATGAATCAAATTTCCCTTGCGGGCACGGAACTTTGAGGGCACTTTTACATACATCACAGTTTAAGATGATGGAAGTCTTGACAGAGCATCTTTGAGTCCGTCCTGGTATAGGCTTTCTATCCTCGCGATCCACTCCTTCAGATCTGGCGACCTCTTCCAGACGTCCTTCGCAACCGTGGGAGTCACGGAAGCCATCATCATGTATCTGTAACACCAGCATCAGATTACTACTTGAAATAAGTTTATATGTTTCTTGAGCTCACCTGCCGTAAAGAACGTAATCAACGTAGCCGGGAGCGATTCCCGCAAGGAACGCCGACTGCTTCAATACCTTTGCGATGGGCGTAAGGCAAAGATGAGCTCGCTCAAGCGCCTTTTCTGTGACAGGGTATCCATAAGTGACTGGTAATGGGCTTCCAGCTTAATGTAAACACCTTGGTCGACCGCTAAGATCGCTTTCCATCCATCCTTTGCGCCGAGCTTCGCATCACTTTTAATGTAAGTTGAGTCACTGTCCGGGCCCTCCTTGCTCATCGGTGCCTCAATTCCAGGGGCAGATAGTTCCCAAAAAGTGTTCCATTGCGGGTCGGAATCACCCATACCTATGCGAAGAAGAGTGCGTGAGCTGCAAACGACTGCACGAAGCGTAGGGCGGTCGCACCTGCATCAACGAGAAGAGCATAATTCCGAGCTATCCGGTACGACACACTTGCTCTATCAACGGGTAGCTTTTCGCCTGGTAAGAAAAGGGAGGACTCGTTCGGAAATGTCTCTTCCAACCATCTGGAGAAACTCAACGTAAGTGGCAAGTGAACGTCCAAGTCGCTCTTCAGCATACTCGGCAATATTCTCGGACGACTGAATATTTGTTCCATCCTCCAGTTCGATCATAGGTACTGAGCACGACCCGGCGGACGCGACGTTTTAGCGCTCGAACGTGAACGCCTGCTGTGATGACAATGCCTCACTCACCGATGACCTTCTTTCCCCCTAGCCGTCGCTTGATGTGGGTCCGAAGATCCTTATACGTGACCTCGCGGGTCTCGAATTGCACGCCCTTCTGCAACAGCGAAAGCCTCGCCTTGAAGGTGTTGGGGGAGAACAGTGGTGCACCGGGAGCACTGACAAGGTCGTAGAAGATGATGGTCATACCTTCCCTGGTCTCCCGTATGTGAACAGTGAGGCAGAAGAAGGAAAGAGTATCAACGCCGGCTGCGGTCCCCGCTGCACCTCCTGACTCATAGTACCATAGTGATGATGCTTTTCCATTGCTTCAAACAGGCTCGAGAACAATCTGCTACGCTCCTACGTTGAGAAGGAAAGAGATAGAAAAAGCTGGAGTTACTCGACTTTCTCCCATTTGGAATCACGTCGGGTCGCGAGCGCAATTTCTAAGGCATTGCGTCTCCAGGATCCCTTCGGCAGTACATTAGATACCTAATCCGGGCAGGAAAAGTAAGTGACTAGACTTGGTTCGTCAAGGAAATGCAAAGGCGTACGAGGTACCGCTGATTCTCCTGAAAAAAGTCCTTCCCGAGCGCTTCGGCGTCCCAAACTGTTAATTGCGCTGTACGAGCTATTGGCCGTGTGCCGATTTGAGCGTCTCGTATCCGCAAGACCCGGAAAGCTCGAACATTGCGGGGCGGATACACCGTCTGGGCAGCGGTAGGTCACTTTGTCAGTGTTGTGCGCTAGAACCGATAAAAAAATGCGAGGATAACTTACAGCAAGTTCCAGCTCGATGTCAGAGACCGCCTGATGCTTGTCTCGCACTGAGCTTTCGAAAGCGAGCTTGAGCGTTGCCGAGAGTTGGGCCGCGGAGAGATGGCTGATGATGGCTGCTTTGTTGCTCGCGTCCTCTAACCGGTCGAGGATCTCATCGGGTTCTTCCCCGACTTCGCGAAGTGTAGGGTCAGCGCGAATATCGAAGGCAGTCTGAAAAAGTCTTACTAGAGTCTGGATCAGGAGAGCTGGTCGGGAGGCCAATCCGGTGCGAAGCTTCTTGCAGCAGCGCGATGATGTCGTCCCAATCGCCTTTCGTCTTCTCGAGCTCGTCGGCAAGCCTCCCTTCAGCCTGTTCTCGACCCACCTGATAGTGAAAAACTTTGATCAGCCATCGCAGCGGGAGAACAGTTGTCCCCAAACAAAGGAACGCACTGCCCACTCGTCCGCTCTAATTTTCTCCTCTTCAGCGTTCCAAGTTTCGTGCTGACTATTTCGGCTCATATCAAGGTAGCCACACGGGAACGCTCGCTCGATAATGATGTCCAGCAAGGGCGCATTGCCACCAGCAGAAGTGAGTCTGCCAAGGGTCGACACGAATGGATGGCGGACCCAGCCAAGTTTTGCGTCCCAGGGCGCCAAAGAAGTCGAGTTGCCAAAGATGGTGAGCTTCAGAAGAGAAAATCAGTACGCTGGGCTTTAGCGAGATACGAGAACCTGGTCGTACAGAAGACTTAGTGAGCGCTTCTAAGACGTCTGTCCCGTCGCGCGAACTTTCAATCTTCAGATGAAACAAGGTCAGACGTCATACATGTTTTTACCGCAAGTCGACGAGTGCCTACCTTGGCGCCGACAAGTGACAGTTTTGATCCCACAACGATCTTGCCTCGCTGGCAAGCATCGCGAAGGGTCGCATCGACGTTCGAGCGAATGCGGTACCAGCCATCGGTGAGCTCGAGTCCGATGATACTGAGAGGCACATCTACTTCTGGACCAGCAGAAGCATCGCTTGCGTCTCCCCAGCGAATCTGAGAAACGCAGAGTACCATCGGATGCCCTGCGGACGAGTCTTGCTCCTGGATGCGCTTGACGCAAGATCTCTGAGCCTGATTGATTTCGCGCTCATATCTTGTGGCCGCACTCAATCAGTCCAGGTTTTTCCACTGTCAACGTTTGAATCTGCTAACCGGTACTTGAGCTGGTCCACGGCGGCTTGCCAGTGCCAGTACGTAGAGCGAAAGTCCGGCCGGGTGCGCGTGAGGCTAGCCAACTTCCACACAATTAGACCCCAGTGATTATCGATCCAAGGAGAGGTGGCGAGAGAGCATCCAGCGTCTTCAAGGGCCGTCAGAGCTTCGGCCTGGCCGCGGCCGCACTGGAAGACAAACGAAGCTGCTGACTGAGAATCCATGGCTAGAGCTTCCTCGGGTCTACGAGATCTTGAGTCAGTTCAGCGTTAGGATTGCGATTCGGAGCGCACTCACAGCCCCTCTCCAATCAAGTGCTCGTAAAAGTGTGTTTGTGGACGAAACCCGGCGGCGGCAAGACCTTGTCGGGATCCCTTCGCTGTAGGAGTCAATAGTTTAGGCAATATGACAAGCGAAAGCATAGAGAGGATCTCACGTAGCAAATCAAACACAGAGACAAATTTTCTTTTCTCAGCCACTAATTCCGCTTCCTTCTCTTTTCCTTTGCCATTGTCGTTCGCACTTGCCGTGGTCACTTTGCTGATTGACGCTGGTAATCCCGTTGGCGCTAAACCAGGTGGCCTGACTCCTCCTTTGAATGGAGTGACGAACTTGTGGACGTGCGAAACACGAGGTCGGGGCGTCATCGCGAGATTGAGGCGTCGCAGGTCGGGTGTCGCTCGCAACGGTGTGGCAGACGCGGGGGGTAACATTGAGGTAGAAGCGTTTGGCGCTTTCTTGGAGCTGAGCATAGGAGAGTTGAAGGGAAGAGGTGTGACGGCGTGGCCACGGAAGGGCTTGGGTCGGGGAGTCCCTAGTGTTGCCTTCGGACGCAAAGGAGTGGCACTTGGCGGTCGTTCTCTGGGAGTCGGGCGCGGAGGACTCGCTTGTAGTAGCGGCGAAGCAGCTGGAGCTTCAGTTGGGGAGCGTGTTGGAGAAGAAGTGCCTCGGGGAATCGACCTAGACGACGATGGACTTTCGACATGCTGGACAGTTTCTGCCTCGGCCTCAGACGAAAGTCCTTGACCTCCTGGAAGTCTGAAGGTCGCTTTTTCCTTCCCCTTTAGACCGGCAGGTGATCCCGCAAACACGTCTTGATCTCTCGCAGGTAAAGAGCCGCGGGGTCGAGATTTGGTAGGCGGAGAAGGGCGGTCGAGATGTGCCATCGCGCGAGCGAGTGATGCGGCGGAGGGTCCTGCGACGGGCACGCCACTGCCCGAAGTAAATCCTCCAAAGGAAGGTGGAGGAGCATCCAGCCTTTCAGTAGTTTGAGCGATTGCGGCAGCGGAAGGTGCTACTACTGGAGCGCCACTTCCCGAGGTGAAGCCTCCGAATGATGGGAGAGGGGAGAATGCTGGGCTAAAGGTTGAAAAGTGTTCTACGATGGGCGCACCGCTGCCGGTTTTGAAGCCTGTCGTTGTTGGTTGATTCAGTCGGCGGTTAATGCTCGCAATTGCTGCTGCCGAAGGTCCAGCAACGATCGCCCCGCTGCCCGAAGTAAAGCCTCCAAAGGACGGCATGACACCGGGCTCGGGGGATGAAGAGTGATGGTTGGGGCTCAAAGAAGGCTGGAAAGCTTCAGAGAGCCTTGATTTATCGTAAGGAGTTCGTGTTGTTGACGGATAGGAGTACGGAGTATAGGTAGGCGCATATGTTGTCTTCGAGGTGGCGGAAGGGCGAGGGGCGTTGAAAGTAGTAGACGCAGGAGCAACAAATGGAGGTAGAGGGGTTTCGTCATCGCAATCGAGGAGTGCTCTTGCTTTCTGTAAGGCTGCCTCAGAGAAGGGAACGACGCTGCCGCTCGCATTGTAGATCGTCAGCGGCGCCGTTGGATCCACGGGGTTTCGAAAGACATCCCAGCGCGCGCCGAATAACTCTTTTTCGCGCAAAACGTCTGGATCTGAAGGCTCTTGATGCGAAAGGTCGGCTGCCGCGTTCTGATCCACAACCTGAGCCGCGAGCGTCGCGCCGTCCTCGTAGCCGTCCCAAATGTCGTCGCCCTCAAACACCAGGTCGCTGAAGACCTCCCCAGTTTCCATAATGATCTCTCCATCTCCAACTCCCAGTAAATCCTCGTCGCCTACCGCTAGGTCGGGGTCGTTGTCCTCGACGCGAACTGGACCGGCCTCTGTGACGAGAAAGACGCCAGAGTCATCTGCTGCGGCCCCGTCTCTCCTCGGTGACTGCACATGTTTGGGCTCTTCCGTACGAACTGCGACTGGATGGCGGTCGAAGCGAGGCGTCGGGTCGCGGGGTGGGAAGGCATATGGAGCTGGGTCGGACGAGGGAGGAAGGTCGAGCTCTGCAGGGTCGAGGCCGTCGAGGAAATTGTGATAATCCTGTGAATGATTTAAAAGCGGGGAGAGGATGTGTTGTGGGTCGGGAGAGCTGATGCGAGGTCGTTTTGTTCTGTGCTGGTCGAGTGCGGCGTGTTGTTGGTCTGTCAGTGCCTCGGCGTCCTGTGGCTCGTCCACCGTTGCTGAGCTTCCCCTCTCACGCGAACCACAGGATGAAGTTTCCATCCTCCTGGAGGCGAATGGACGTAGCGTCGAATGGGACCAAGGCGAAGGACAGGCGCGTCGACTCCCCTTGTCAGCTGATCTTATCATTTACTCGATTTTTCGTTTCACGGCTTGATTTTTCGCCCATCCATCAAATCATGGTAAACAAGGAGCTATGGTAAATTGCTTTCATTGAAGTCAGTAAGGTTTGTATGGGTGTTGCGGCGTCATTCTGCGAGGCACATAGGGGTGTGCACCCTCCTTCTGTTCCGTGGCTTTTCATTTTTCACTCCGCCATCTTCCCCCGGTTCCTATCCAAGCACGACAACGTCGCTTTCTCACCTGTATTGTTTTCAGAGCATCGTCACTCCCGGTCACTTAGAAGAGTTCACTCCCGGCCGCCCCTCGTCTCCAGAATGGGCACTGCTTGGACCGTCATCAAGCTACTCATCACCCTCGGAGTCTTTGCTGGGATTGCATACACCGTCAGCCTCATCATCACCGCTGTAAACGCTGGCGTAGAGTATGTGCCGTATCTTCGGGCCTCTTGCGGCCGCTGCAACTTGCTGCGTGACATGGCTGAGACGGTGGGCCCTTCTTAGACAAACAAAAGGCGCACTTGCCGACAAGGGCATTAACGTAACGAAGGGAGGGTGAGCACGCTTTCTATCTTCTCGAAGGGACGAGGATCTGATGTCTGCAAAACTGCAGTGTCGCGGTCAAGACAGACCGCCGCGCGATGACGCAGGAGGAGACACAAGACAAACTGCAGGCGTGAGTACACAGGTCTACTAGGTTCTATATCGGGTAGTGCTGAAGTCCTGCCGTCCTTTTCAGTGGGCTGATGAAGGGGTGGAAGGCGTCCACCTTTGAGGTCCCGTACGTGCTGCAGAAGGGGTCAAATCTGGGTGCGTTTTTGAGATACTTCATCTGTTTCAGCAAAAAATGACTTATCAAAATTGACCAGCTGGATCATCCCATGATAAGAACAAGGCGGACTGGGATTTGAAACGTAAACTTCGAGCCTCTCGCACGTGAAGGGGACGCTCACCAAAAGTCTTTCTTTTCAGATGGGCAGAAGAAGAAGAACTGAAGCTAGGATTTCTTATCGCCTCCGACGATGTAAATATAGTGGGATGTTATTACGCTCATCGATCCCTTGTTAGTGGCTTCATTTCCTAGAGGTTCAGCTTAACAGTCCGGAGGCCAGTTCGAGTGCGTCTATTACCACTCGAGTTCGGGGTGTGAGGTCCGACACAACGTCATGCGAGTGGAATGGCGGCACTAGTGTGGAAGAGCGGGTCGCTCCCCATCGACATCCTCCGCTCCTGCTCGAGCTCTCCGCCGCCGCTTCTGTACAACATTTACCACAGCCCAGCCGCCCAAGACGATAACAAAGATTCCAACAACACCAGCTCCGAGATACCCAGCTTCGTAGTAACTTGAATTAGCGACTGCCTGTCGTGTTTGAACAAGAATCTCCGTACAGTTGTCGTTCACATCGCTCCAGAACCGCCACCATCGACCCGAAAGCCCTGTATCGCTCGCTGCAGCATTTGAGCACGAGATACATTTTTCTGCGGCGAGCCTGCAGTTTCGCGAAAAACGTCAGCTACGCTGGTGAGCGGTCGCACACGTGTGTTCAGCTTCACGAACCCCATAAACTCGATCTGCGTAAGAAAAGAAGCGTAAGCTTTCGCAAGTACGATGTATAATGAGTGAAATGCATACGATCGCGATGAGAAGGGCGATAGAGATGGAAATGATACTGTAAGCGACGAGTCTGAGCGACCACTAAATCCCCCAGAAGCAGCGACTCACGTCAACATGATCTGAACCGCTAGTAACTTTGATGGATCCATCATAGCCAGTTGAGGTACCTCCTCTTCCTTCAAATCTTCTGTTTTCATTGCCCCTCCATCTCGTGGTTCGAAAACTCGCAGGGACTTCCACCACTTCTCCCCAGGTTTCCGCTTTCCGTGTTGAGGCAAAGCGTAAGCATGAAGCATAAAGCAACTATCGAGGCTATCAACAAGTGACATTCCCGCGGTGAAGAGGAGGGGAAGGATTATAATGCTGGATGTGGGAATGTCCTTTGTGGATAATGCCGAGATGCCTAAAAGCGCACTGCGACAAGACACATTGACATACATTTCTATTCCAAAGTCGGAACGCAGACTCACATTTCGGAAGAAGTGTCAAACCCGAAGCTGATATGAAGCGCGGAGGTCAGTATGATGGTCAGTGGCGCGAAACAAATTGCTCACCCAAATAAGACACCGACAGGGTACATCTAACAATTTTAACACGTGAGCTCAAACTCAAGTACAACGTCTCGAGCGTAATATCACCTTCCAGGGACGATCGATGCTTCTGAAAACGGGCTTTGCTAGGCGCGCCATACAACTCATCGCTGGCAGTCCAACGGCGTTCGTTTTCTCACCCAATGGCTCGGGTTTACTCGCAAGGTCTTCCCCCTTTGAAAACTCCTCAGCCTTCTCGGCGCCGGCTTCTTCTAGGGCGTGGGTGTGTCTTGCGCGGTCCTGAAAGTACCATAAATTTGGACGACGTCGACCCCGAGAGGAGAAAGCGACGTACCGCACGCTGCCGTTTCAGCGCAATGTGCAGAACAACCGAGTTGATTATAGCTGAACATGCGCACAAATGAGTCAGGGCTCGTGCCGGCGACTCAATAAGTGAGGGCGTACCGAGGATGAGCAGGAATGAAGCGCTCACGGCGACTCCGATGACGCCTCCCACATTTGCGACGCCTGGGATATGCTCTATTGAGCTGGTAGAGATGATGATGCTGATAGTACATAATAACATCAGGTGTGTTGCCTCTGGGAATCAAAAAATGGAATATGCTTGCGCAATCGTTACGCCAATGACAATTGACGAATGTCCCAACGAGAAGTACATCCCGCAAGTTATGGGCAGCTGGCCCATGGCTACCAGATTGCGAGTGACCTGAATGTTATCGGTCAGTGTGTCAGATATTCTCAAGGTCACTTTGACTACGAACGTTATCCTGGACGCCGGGGATGTCAACATTATTGCCTTGGCCCGGTATTAAAAATCACATTTTCTGGGCAACTTACAATGGCAACGATGTGATCCATCTCATTACGCATGGTTTTTTTGTCAGTGACATCGAACAATTTGTGCCACACCACTCACATCAAGGCCATGTCGTAACCCCAGAGTCCAGGCGACCAACGCAAGACTCAGCACACCCCGCCGGCTCGGATCCGGCGCGAACAGGGCAATGGCGGTGATCCAAATCAAAAGGTTTGCGCCGAGCTCGGCCAGAAGAAGAAGCGCGGATCTGCCGACGAGGGTTAGGCGGGGAAGAGCGAGACAACGTTGGCGAAGCGGAGCTGAAGCTTTTGAGCTACGGTTCAGATCGATGATCATCCTCCAAGGTGAGGTTCGGGGGTGAGCCTCGCCTGTTGGCGGAACAATTGATGAGGCAAAGTTTTGAAATCGGAGGAAGTGGGCAAGCTCGCCAAGCGGGGCTGCGAAAGAAAGAAGATGTTGGGGGGATAGGGGTCGTGACACTTGCATCCTCACAACAGCGATTATCGCCCAATCGTTCACCTCACGACTGTACATGTGAGCTTTTCCCTTTCAGATTGACTCTTCTGTGCATCTGCCACCAGCTTGCTCACCGCGCACTTTGCGTTACAGCCGGGATGCTCCGACGACCACTTGCTTCACCAGGAGCGCTCCGAGCTTCGCGCTCACCGCTCCAGGCAAGGCGAGCAGGAGATGTTGTCTCCCGCAAAGTGAGCTCTTTCGGCAACTTCATTGCCCACTGCCAAGCTAATCACGTTTTGGTCGATGACGAAAGTCGTATGCGACGGCCCCGTCCCCAGCCGGCGCACCTCTCCCCATTCCTCCACCACCGCCTCCCCGTCCACGCAAGTCGATCCCACGACGCATCCTAACTCCTATCTTTGCCGCCACTCTCCTCTTTTACGGCGCATCCGTCCCGCTTGGCTTCCTTTCCCTCCGCTACCGCGATTTCCTCGTCGAGACTGTTCCATTCGGAGAGCAGCTCGGCGACTTGCTCGACAAGTACGAGCTCAGTGGTTCCGGAGGTGTGAAAGTTGATGAAGCTGGCAAGCCTATTGTCGGTGCTGGAGGAAAGCCCGGAGGCAAGGAGACCGAGCTCACGCGATACGCGGAGAGCAGGGCCAGGGCTGAAGGATGGGGCTTGAAGAAGGGGGAGAAGCCAGATCCGACCAAGGTCCGCGCCGAGAAGGAGAAGAAACAGGCCGAGCTTTCTTCAAAGGCTGCTGAGGCACTCGAGGCCGCCAAGGCGAAGGCGGGAGCGAAGGCACAGGAAGGCAAGGCGCTGGCCGAGAAAGCCGCCGCTAAGGTCGTCGAGGTCGCCACTATCGCCAAAGAAGCTGTTATTGCCGCACCTGAACCTATCGAGCCGGTCGCACCCAAATCAACCGTCCCCGCCGAGTACCAGCGACCCCGCCAGCTCGACGCGACCCCAATCCCGCAAGAGCAGGCTCACAACGAGATCTACAATGGCCCCCCTC
>JASZXU010000758.1:0-14631 GCA_035521515.1 Phenoliferia sp. Uapishka_3
CTCCTTCCCCCAAGCCTCAAAAGCCGCCGTACTAGTCCCCGTACTTCTCCTCGCGAATCTCCCCGCACTCGAGCTTTTGGCCTTCCCAGCATTATAAAGCGCTCCACCAATATTATAGTAAGCGCTCGCGACCGTTCTTAGACTCAAATGGTCGATTGTTGAGATTGAGGTGATTGTGGTGGCGTCGGGAGCGAAAGGTGTCGAGAGGAGTGGGAGGCAGCGTTCGAGAGTTGCATAGGAGGGTGTGTAGGTGAGTTGGTCAGTGTGAGCTGGGGGAAGAGTGAGCGCGGAATGGAGGTGCGGAGCTGGACGTACTTTTGGAGAGAAGAGCGTTGTAGATGTCGAGAACATCTTTCGCTCCGATGGCGTGCCCGTTTTGAGCGGCGCGACGGTCGAGAGATTCGCAGAACTACCCAAGCAGCAAATTAGACCTAATTTCAGCGTTTGATCAAGGGCGCTTACCTTGCTTGCTCCCTTGAAATGCTTGACGTTGTCGCGCTCAATGTCGTGGTGACCTCGAAGTGGCTCTCTCAGCTCAATCCCGACGACCGTTCCGGGACCTTCTGTTAGCGGTCCTCCAGCGAAAAGCATAATTCGGGCTCCCATATTCGGGAAAGAAGTCTATCAATCCCACCCCAAATCAGCTCAATCCCTGCGTTCTCCTTCTCGAGAAAAGGTCTACTCACCTCAAGCAGTCCGACCGCGATACCCACAGCGACGCCCGTAGCGACGCCCGTACACCTCTGCGCCCTCCTATCACTCGCTACCGGCCAAGGATCTTTCGCGAGCTGTTCCAAGATAGTGGTCAAGCCATACTCGCATTGGGAGATTGGAAGTAGGAATCGCGCCGCGCCGTATGACGCAGGTGGAGGTGCGTTTGCTGGAGGTCCCCCAGGTCCGCCGGGACGGGGAAGCGGAGCGAGACCAAGAAACAGATTTGATTTGCTTTGAAGGGCAGAGATGGAGGAAGCTTACAACTCGTGTCGTGACGAATGGTTCGGGAAGGAAGCAGTGCACTGTTTTGATAATCGATGTTGCGCTCTTGAACTCGGTCCTCGTCTCGGGCTAAGGCAAGGACTTCGAATGGCAACCCTCTCTGTTTGCTTCCCAGCTCTGGCATGTGGACAGTAGCAGTTATGCTTCCGTGTAGAAATCTGAGTGGTCGTGCTCTTCATTCTGCAGAGTTGGGCAACCTACCCCGGGCGGCGCGCCCAACGCTCAATCACCCAGACCGTGTCCAAGCGATGTGCAACACTAGGTGGTGATATGAACTCGATGAGACAGGAGGGTAGCTAGAAAAACTGCGAAGAGGAACTCCACCTCACGTCCCCGCATTTCAAGGCGAAACTAGCAGAGGGGGCATCGAGTCCTCATTGCAGAACCAGCAGACTGACGGCACCGATTACAACAGTCTTCACCGGTACTTCGCTTTAACTGGTCCCTCATTAGCTCGTTCCAACGACAGCCAATCTGCAAAGGCAAAACGACGAAGTGGTCAGTCTCACGAACGATCACCTTGCACGTCCGCGAAGGGAATGACTTACTTTTGGAGAACATCCATCTGTTTCAAGTAGGGAGAATGAGATTATTTCGAAGATTAATCGAAGGAAGAGATACGTACGAAAACTTGGAGCGAAACATCATCTGTGAAGATGGCGGCTCCTTGCTCTGCGCCAGCGCCGTATTCTGCGGTCGAACGTTTAGCACAAGCTCACAGTGAGTCTGACATTGAGAGCCACTTACGAGCGTTGGTGATGTGAGTGGTAGAAGGGTTGAGTTTTGACAACAAGAATCGAGCCTGGGATCCATTCAGGTCGCAGTTGATGTAACGCGGGATGGGGAATCGATCCATCAACAGATCCTTCAAACAATCCACCCCAAGTCAGCCACTTTTCTTTCGCATCTTTCTCTACCCAGTGCTCGAGACTCATCTGAGCATCCTCCTGAGGTTCCGCCAAAAGCGTCGCCAGATTCTCATACCCCTCCTGCTCGTGGTATCCCGCCTTTCGCCATTGAGAAACAGTGTCACCGTGGAAGATGACGATGTGGAAGAAAGTGTTGAGGAGAATGACGGTGTCGGGACGGATTGAGACTGAGTCGAGGAGGGCTGCTTCGGCGGGTTGGTCCCTTCGGCGGGTTGGTCGAGGCCGTAGGTCATCAGCGTGGGCTGGATCATGACGAGGGAGTTGTTGACGTCTTCCGAGTTTAGGATGTGTCTGTGGAAACCAACGATGAGTGTTCGAAGTAAGCAAAAAGGAAAAGAGGAAGGAAGACATACTGGTAAAAAGCAGTCTCATCCGGCGAGTTGTTGAACACCTGAAGGAACTGACTTCGCCTCAGATGGAACATGAACTGAGGGTAGATCATAAGTATCTCGGGAGGAGTTCGGCGGGGAGGTTGTTTGAAGCAGGTCGTCGACAATGCTTTCTTCGACTGATGTGGCAAGAGACAAGCGAGAACCGGAGTCGACTTGATCACGTGACGCTGGCGAAAGATCGGGTCGGCATCAAAATGGAACAAACAAATCATTCGTGTCGTCAACCTGCCTCGATTTAGGTCAAGTATTTAACCACCCGTTTCTCCCTTCCTTCCTCCTTTCCTCACCCCGCTCCAGCACCTCCCTGGAGCGCTGAATTAGTTCCTCACCTCTAGGGTGGGTGTTCTAGTTGGCGCCCGTTGATGCTGAGCGGGGTCACGCAACGTCTTACCAAGGCTCCTCAACCACCAAAACAAGATCTAAGTCATGTTCCAAGCGGCCCGCCAAAAAAAGAGCGAAGGAAATGCATCTTCTCAAAAAATATGTTTCGCGCACACTTCTGGTTGACCACACCCGGCTCGCGAACGAAGAGAGCAATTTGGTGGGCGGAATAGCTTCGGGGGATGTCTTACGTCGTCAGAGGAGACTTTTCCTGCTGAAAGGCGCTCGAAGACGGTCGGGGGAAGGCTCGTTCTCGCCAGCGAAGCGAGCGTGTTTGTGAGGCGAGCGAACGCGAGCTCGGTACGAGCGTCGCTGGCCTTGGAGAACAATTGTTGGATGGGTCGGGAGACAGAATGCGTCGCTCGCTCAAATGCTTTTGTTCTTACATTTCTCGGGCTACTGGAAGAAGGTTAGACTGATGACAAGTTGAAGAGGCAAAGAAGAGACCAAGTGATGTAAAATGAAGCTCCGAAATCAATTTGCGAATATCACAATCACGCGCCAATAAAGCTCCAAATCTCCTCTTCTTCAAACCACACCGAGTACCACCCCCAAACACCTCTCCCTACCTTCCAATCAACCTCACCCATCCTCTACATCACGAGCATCACCCTCCACAGCGCCCACCCCCGCCTCCGCCACGCTTCTTCCTCCACATCTGGAAATCGTCTTCGCCGCTCATTTCAACGAACAAGAGCGCACGATGACCCTAGCCACGTCCTTCACCTGCTATGAGTCTTTTTGTGTTGAGTAAGATTGTGGTTCTGAAGAGAGTCGAATCAACGCGTCAGCTCGAGATTCGATGAGCTATCAAACTCATGAGGGGCTTCTTACACGAATAAAGGTCTTTTCACAGCCCTCGAAATCACATGCGAACGGTCTCTCTCCCGTATGAATCTTTTTGTGTTTAGTAAGATCGGCGTTCTGAAGAGAGTCGAATCAAGGCGTCAGCTCTTGATTCGATGAGCTATCAAACTCATGAGGGGCTTCTTACAAGAATAAAGGTCTTTTCACAGCCCTCGAAATCACATGCGAACGGTGGCTCTATAGTGAGGGTGTTTGGCGCGCGGAGAGTCGCCAATTGTCGTGGTTGTCTAGCTGAAGAAGGGAATATCCTGTTCAGTACTGGACCATTCCTTGAACGCCAGTGGTCCCATTGTGGAGACGATCGAGTGAGTGCACAGCTCCCGGCGACAGGGTTCGTCTCGATACCGGCAAGACTTCGTTGGAGGTTCCAGACAAGGTCCTGAATATCTTGTCAATTTAGGGTTACACGGGTGCAGAGCCGTAGTGTGCTTACGATGGTCGCTACCTTCTTGCGCGAGACCAGCACGTCTTTGATCGACTTGGCGAACCGGAATTGCTGCCTTTGACCGACTGACAAGTGCTCGGAGAATAAGCAAATATTGTGAATGGATACGTTGGGTTCCTTTCTGGCGTCCAAGCTGACTTCGAGAGAGACCTCGGTTTGGGAACACAAAAGGATAGTGTTTGCGAGGAGCGAGAGCGAAAAGGCGGGATCGAATTGTTGGAGGTGCGATAGTTGCTCGGGTGATGCAATGCTGATATCGAGCTCGGAGAGAACGTCATTCCACCCTTTGAACTTGGTAAAAAACGTCGGGAGCGCGAAGAAGACGAGCGCGTGCGTCTTTAGTCGGGAGACAACGAGATCCTGTACTCGGGGGAGATTCGAGCTCAATATGACCCCCCCAAACCCTTCAGGGAACAAGTCGGGGGAAAGAGTCATGTTCCGCCTGGTATCATCTCTCCACTCTCGGGCCGTTTTCCCGTTGGCTATTGCGACTCCGGGGCTGAGGAAAGAATGTGCACAGTCCGCAAGACCCGCTCGTAGCACCGCCTTGAATACTCTAGTCGAGGCCGTCATATAGGGAAGGTGCTCAAAGCGTCTTGCTAAAGCGCCAGAAACTTTCCCCGTCAGAGTCGAGTTGAGGTGGGCGGTGTCCCGTTCGCCCGTCCGACGATGCTGACGCTTTCCGCGACTTCCCGGTTTGATTCCCCCTGAATCTGTTGGACTATCGACGTCGGCCTCGTCACCGTCGAGAATATCTCGCATCTCATGAAGGATAAGTGTTCCTTTTTTGTCGTTAGGTGAGACGGCTGCAGGACCTATGGACCGATTCGTGTCGTCCTGAAGTCCTTCGAAGTGTCGTACTCTTTCGGCTAGGTTGCGGTTGATAGACTCGAGGCCCTGGATTTCGGCTCGAAGTGTAGATACAAGTTCGTGTTGGTCTTGAAGCGCCTGTGCGAGTTGCAAAGGAGTTAGCAATTGTTAATAACCGCTCGACGAAGTTAAGGGTTAGACAAACTTGTTCGAGACTTTCAACCTTTGACCTCGATTCTTCCGAGTCCGTCTCCGGGTCGGAACAGTCTCCGTCTCCATCGTCGTTTTCCGGATCAGAATCAAAGTCCGTTGAAGACTCGTCAATCGGATCCAGGGTATTCAACTTGAACATTTTATGGACTTGCGATAGTCCACGTGACTTGCCGACGTCCCATGTCTGTCGATAGAGATCGGAACACCGGTAACCCTGCGAGATCAGAGTTGAGCGGGTTTTTCCTCAAACCATTAATTTTGGGCTTACTGGTGGTGGCTTTCTCAGCCAATGAAGTTTTGATGTAGCCTCAGACGAGGTAGGTTCGAATATCGTAACTCTAGTTTTCCTTGTTGGGTAATTACTGAAGCAGGAAAGTGGGTAACAAGGGTCGCCGCGAGTGCTGAACACCGTGGAACAGTCAGCGAAACCTTCGCACCGGGCAAGTATTCGAGAGTCACATACTTGATCAACGGTTTTCGATAATCTTCCTGCCTGGATGGTCTCTTCGAACTCTTCGCGATGTCGCGTACCTCCATCTTGAGTCTGGCGAATTCGATGTCTTCTTGCTCGCGTCGTTGAACTGCGTCCGCCGAGTCTGGGACGTAGGTTTCTACTGAAGACGTCGTTCGGCTGATGAAGTTGACAATTGATGCCCTGAGTTCGGCCTCGCCAATCCGGGATCCCATTCGATTGAGGACCTTTGCGCGTGCGAACTGGCTGATGAAGTCCTGGATCGGCAAACGATTCGCTGGCTGGATGCGATCCTGCTGATCCACGATCGGGTCTATCCTTCCTGAAGGCCTGAATTGTAGAGGAGGAACGCAAGTACTGCTGTCAAACAGCGAAGGCAGGTCCGTCTCAAACTCGACCGAGGACGATAGCGGTAGACCGCACCGCGAAGGCAGTCCTCCCTTTGATTCTCGAATTCCACCTCTTTGCTTTCCCTTATCACGAAGGATGAAGCCAGATTTGGCCGGGTCGGCGGTGGGACCCGTTCCTCTCGCACTCAGATCCTCTTGATACGTCACAGAGGCTGATGATGCGCTTGCTGTCGGACGACGGTCGGAACAGTTGAGAGAGGCCATAAACGTAGTCTGGAGCGGGGAGTTCAAGCCCGAGCCCAAGTCCTCGCCATGTACCAAGCCCTCTCCACTCGACTCCGGTTCGACGTAGTCTTCATCTTCTGCCGACTCCAATTCGTTCGGCGAGAATCGGTTGTCTTCCACAACATCGCGGACCGTATCGGAAGAAGATACATTTTTAAAGGAGTTCTGAATCGAGTCGCTCTGCTGACTTACAGCTGCGTCGGAGCAAGTCGGAATATTCGATGTAGTCTCGCGGACGGAAAGCGCCAGTGTTGATTCAGTCTGGCGATCATTAGAAGGAATCTTTTCTGTGGAACCTTGAAACTCGGGCGCCAGTGGTAAAGTTTCGGGTTGCCGAGGAAGAGAGGATGATCCCTCGCCTGCCTGGCCCGCCTTCACCTTCGACGACTCGTTAACGACATTAGGCGCAATCGGATGACGAAGCCTCTGCTTTCTTGTACGTAGGAGAGCCAGGTCGGAGTCAACATTCGAGACTACACTTTGAGGGGGAACGACAGCATGTGGCGTGGGGTGGAGTGGCATTCTCGTACTGGGGTCGGGGGTTCCGGAGGCCAAGACTTGAGAGTCGATCGACGAAGGAATAGAGCTGACGAGTGGTTCAAGGATGGGAGCAGAGGAAAGACAGGAAATAGCGGTTGACGTGCGTTTTTGCGAAAGCGGCGCAATCGAGCTTGGTGGTTCAACTGATGACAACCGTAAGTTGGTTGTAACAACCGGTCTCCATTCAATTCACGATGTTGCAGAGACTCACCAGCTTCCTCTGGATCAGATAACAGCTCGAACGCGACATTACGATCGCGGTGTGGACGACGTTGACATAGCGCATGAGGACCCGCATCACCAGCTGACCATGAAGAGGGCGCTACGTTGGGAGCCGGAAGCGGTGTAATAGAGGTGTTGATAATGGGGGTGATGGGTGCGAGCGAGGAAGGGGCGGCGATAAGTACAACTGTTTGACTGACGGTCCCGATGCTAGCTTCGAACGTCGAGCTGATACCGCGACGTTTGAACGCATGCCCCGGTGCGTGTGAATCACTCGGACGCTTCACGCTAGCCCTGACCGGTTCTTCTGGTAGAGTGGGCTTCATGCCAGTGGTCAAGGTAGTTTGCGCAATTGCTCGTTGAACGCCGTGCTGTCGCGAAGCGGCCGAGTGCGGTAGTGCGGGTACTGAGTTGAAAGGTTTCGATGAATGAGAGGAAGTAAGATCAGGAAAGTGCTCGAGTACGGTTCTTGATGTTATCCACGCCTCGGAGAAGATGAGATCGCCACTGTCGGTTTGGCAGCGAGCGTCCAATCGGCTCAATTTTTCGATCCATTCTCTGGCTGAAGAGCTGATTTCCACGACGATTTCTTCTCGGAAGCGAGTGTAGTCGTGGTACATTTGTTCCCTCCTCACGAAGGGACAAAGTTGGTCCACGAGCTGTAACGATCTGTGTGAGAAGTTTGCTACATCGGCAACAAGGGAAGAGTGCTTACGTCCTGTATCACGACTTCAAATCCGTCCGTTGAAAAGCGGGACCGCACCGTGTCCATGATTTTAATAACGATCGACGCAATAAGGGGACGGACGTGCTGGCCTAAAGTTGCGCACCCGAGTCGGTCGTGCTGGACAAGTGCAATGTGCGACGAAGGCAGAGGCAGAGGCGGAGGCGGAGTAGACGACGATGGTGGAGGTGGAGGTGGTGATGGTGACACGGAACGCTGATGAAGTGGTAGAGAGGGCAAAGTATGTGGTGAAGGCGAAGCCGCTATCGGACGCGAGCACTCGTTAGGTTGACCTGGGACTAACTGGGCGCCTTCGTCGGCCGATTCTTCCCACTCGACGTCGTAATCAGCTTGATCATCGCTCCCCACATCCATGTCGTAGTCCTCTTCATCCTCATCGTCGCTATCTGATACGCTCCCGCCTCTCGCCCGAGCCTCGTCGCGAAGCGTTTTCTCCCTAGCTTCCAATGCTTCTCGGTTGATTCGATTTCGTTCCTCCCTCTCTGGCCCACGCCGAGCGAATTCTCTACGGTCCTCAACGTCAAGAAGTTCGCCGTAGTGGTCCTCCGTGTTTTCGAAAGCGACGGCCGGTAGTTGAGTAGGCCAGGGGCGAAGCCCTTCTTCTCGAAAAGGGTGAAGACGATAGTGTAGAAAGTAGTGACTGCTTCGCGCGTCCCGGTACAGAGTGGGAATGGGCTGGTCGAGGTTGACATCGGAAGTGTGCCCTAGTAGTCGAGCGTGATACTTCTCATAGTGCTTCCCCACAACCTCAATCAGTCTGACCGCTATCCCAGCCATACGTGCTCCCACCTCTACTTCTTGTTCGGAGCCCCATCCTTGACGATCCCGGGATCGCAGTTTCTGGACGTAATACACGAATCGATCCTCTGAATCAGGCGTCCTGCGGAGCTTGCGTGCGAGTGTCGCCTCTTCATCATCAGGCAGGACTAAGTGGGCAAGGACATCGGATTCCGGGTTCGCTCGGTGGCGTCGCTCCGTCTCTTCGGCAAGCAGTTGTCGGTAAGAGTCCGCCTCGACTGTACTAACCTGGCCGCAATTTATAGATTTTGCGATGGCGTACATGCTAACGAAGAGGCAATTGCCGTCCTGTGAGACTGCAATTTCCGGGGCGGCATCCAGCCATCTTCTGACTTGACAATCTTTCGGGAGAGGGACGGAGTAGAGTGGGCGTCTCGACTCCTCGAGGGAAGTGACCGGGAGGCGTTGTGGCTCGCGTAGGAAAGGGGCGACGAGGGAGTGGCGCAAAGAAGAGGATTGAAGGGGAGGAACGGAGGGTTGTCGAGGAAAGGTCGGATCGAGCGGATAGAGGGAACGTTGTGGGAGATGTGAGGTTGGGAGATGACTCGCATCCAAGGGCGGAGTTAACGGAATATGAGGCTGAGGAAGACTGAGATGCAAGTTTCCCCTATCGAGGGCGGACGGTGTGTAGCTCGCAGATTTAGGATAGTCGAGTAGAGACGGCGAAAAGGTGGGATGCTGATCCACTTCCTTTGCCTCTAGCACGTCTGTACCTTCGCCCAGTGTAGTGTCATCTGAACCTGCACCTTTCTCCCGCAAAACCATCTTGCCACATACGTCCTCGCTCGGCGATTCGTCTCGCCGTTCGACATTCATCTTGACGCGAACGAAGTTCTGAATTGCTCTGGCGGTGTCTGTTGCTCGCCGTCAAACCTCCTTGACGTCCAGCACGGGTCTAGGTTTCGAAGTGGAGTCAGGACTCCGGGGGCGGTGGTTCGGAGCGTCGTAGCTTGCTGTTGCTGAGAGATGTCGAAGATTGCCGAGAGACGTCTCACAGTGGCGGCAAGGTATTGACACTAGGTTTTCGATCCGGTAATGAACTGCTCTGAAGATCGAGTGGAGTCGGATTCGGTTGTGACAGGGGATAACAAGTGTGGCAAGACGAAGAATGAATCCCGCGGGTTGTCGGACGGAGAACCACCTGAAAATTACGGCCATATGACTGCAAACGTATTGAAAAGTCAAATGAAGTCAGCGCATCTTTGATCGACGAGATGGCCGTGGTCGCTGACCTTACATTTTGCACGGCTCGGCGAAGCGTGACCAGGGCAGCCAAAACTCGACCTAAAGTGGTTATTGGAACTCGTATTAGCTCACACGGGGTGAAGTTGCCTATTTATGGAAATAAGAGGGACTCACAAGAAGAGGGGAGCGACGAGGATTACATTACAGATGAAGGACTGATGGAATGGGACGACGAGATGTCTCCTGAAAGGATGAAAAAGGTCAGAAGGACTCAAGAAAAAGGGAACGGAAGGAATATTCCCCAAAGTAAGGAGAGGACTTACTAAAAACCAAGCACTCGAAGCAATCGAGGGGTTCGGGTCTCGCCTGAGGAAGCATTAAGGTATCAGTCGAGGGCTGGAATGATTTTAAGGAGCAAAAGAGAATTGGAACGTACCGAGGCGGAGATTCTTGATGATAAATTTGACGAGGACGTCGCGGATTCGACGATGATCAGGCTCGACCAAGCGATCCGCGACAGGAAGTCGAGCGACGAGCGGCTGGAGACGCTTTTGCCAGGTCGCTCGGCGCCCTGGCTCAAACCCTGCACCGACGAGGAAGCAGTAGAGAGAGCTCGAATCCTCAAAGAGGAGTACGATCGCTTTCTCCACGTGCTCTTTGGGCGCGACTTGATGTCAGTACAGGCCGCCAAGAAAGCAAAAGAGACCTTACTCGCATCTCCCGTCAAAATCCAGTCGACCTGGAGTAATAACCTGGTCGTACCTATGCCAATGAGTCAGCAACTCCAATATCCCGACGATTGGAGTAAAACTGTGGACCCACAGTCAACTATTATAGAACGCGGAGGCGTCCTGCCAGGACTAAGTCTCGGCGACCTTGAAGTTGATCTTGATTCATACGTTGAGCCTGCATTTGATTTTAGTGAGTGGCTGGAAACAGAGGAGGAGAAAATAAGGAATCCGAAGGCGCCAACCGACTCACAGTCAGATGATCTGGGATCTCGAGCGCAAGGCGACGACCTCATGGTTCGCGAGAGCGCAATTTATCTGCAATCGGAAACGAAGAAAATGAGTGAAGAGGAGTTAGTGAGGGACCTAGGGCTTAAATTGGAAGGAACTGAACTTACCTCGAACTTTGTGGAATGGGTTGACGCCGACGACTGGGCGGAACTCAATGAGTGGGATGGTGAAAGTGCTGCGACCTACACTGACGAGGAATGGAAGTTAGAGATGAGCGAGATGGAGATGGGATTCGAGCTCACCTCAAATATGGTCGAGTGGGGAACCTTTGACAGTCCTGCTGGGACCACCTGGCACGGCGAGGAAAGCGAGTCGAGCGACGACTCAGGGATGCCCGAGCTCATCGATGGAAGCATACCAGAATCTGAAGGGGAGGAAGGAAGTGAGCTTGAAAGAGAACGAGACGAGAAGCCAAACGGAGGGTGGACTTACAAGGAAAGTGGCGAAACGCCGGACAGCTCAGAAGCCGCGATCGAAGTTTCTGAGAACCTTAGTGAGGTGTCAGAAAGGCTTCGCGTCCTCCGTCAAGTCATGAGTACTCACATCGATTACGACTCTTCGAGTGACGAAGAGTCGGGAAAAGACGAGCCGCTCGCGAAGTAGTAGAAACGCGAGCGGCGGAATACTCCACTGACGAGAGTGAAAGTCGAGCGCGATCCGAGGAAGGGAGTAAGTCAGAAGGAGAATGGAAAGAAGAGTTAAAAGATTACCAGGCGGATTCGGAAGCGTCTTCGATGGGAGGAGACGAAGTGTCACGATGATGGAGAGAGAAGAAGGGGAACGACGAAAAAGGGGAAGGGCTCGCTTTAAGCGACCCTTGGTACTCGTGGAAGTTGTGGGAGATTGGAGGAAAGCGGCAGGAGCTGGGTCGGGAGAGGTATGGGAGACGGCGGATATGAGTTCAGAAAGGAGGGAGGAGGGTCTCGCGGAACGAAGGGTAGCTGATGAGCGATAAGGGGGATGTCGAGTAGCTCGATGGTCTGAACGTTCGGGGCCCAAAGTCAGCCGAGTATCGTGTTGGGATTGGTTGGTATTGGCATTCGCACGAACCTGAGTCTCAGTAACCACTTCTTTCGGGTACGGGAGGGACGAGTCTTTCAACTCCCTCTGGAAGACAGACTCAACCGTGCGCTCCCAAATCTCCAACGCTGTCGCGCAACTCTGTGTAGATGTGTGCAGGCGATCATACCATGTGAGATAAGCAAGCAGTACTAGGAGCTGGACGGGAGCGATGAGCTTGCAGGTTAGTCCTTGACCTTCGGGTGCCAAACAAGCTAGCGACAACGCACCTGACCATAATCCAAGGCAGGTTCTTCCCTCTCCCCCTTCCTCTCCTTCCCTTTTACATGATCCAATCTTTTTCTGGCTGCTCTCAGTCGCTCCCATTCCGAGCACCCGAGCCCTTCCTCCGGGTTTCCCTCCTCAATCGCCGCTCGTCAGACGCATGTTGACGTTATTTCCACGGGTCTTGTCTTCGAAGCTAATCCCTTGCCGAAGTGGGAGGTCGCTTCGAAGGCTGTACATGGGCGTCGGGAACTACAGAATGGCGCGGACCGCAGAGGCAGTTGGGTATTGGTGAAGGGATGCTCTGTTCCGGTTGATTTGGCTGGAATAGCCGGCCAGCATATGAGAAGCGGAGGTGGATGATATAAGGCCCCGTAGATTTGACGACGTTTGGGGAGTGAGGGGTTGAGTTGGTTGAGTTGGAGACTGGGAGTGTTGTTGATGCCACGACTAGCTGCTTGGCGCTGGTAGCATCAATATCAGCGTAGGCAGAGCCAGGATGAGAATTGAAGAAGTAGTGCAGTGTAAAGTCACGGACTACGCCAGAACGCGTGATCAAATGAAGGCAAGGTAGACCGAGCGCATGCACCTGTCATTCGGACCATACCAACGGTCCCAGTCGCATGCGACGAAAGGCCGTGTGCTGTGGGAACATTTATAGCAGGTTCCGACCAAGACGCGAAAACTAACCTCTCTCGCGATTTCATTGCGTCTGAAGAGGAACGTCAGGCTACTAGGAGCAGTCACCAAGCGAGTCTCGCACTCTACACCAACCTCTCGTCGTCCACTCTCCGTCCTCGGCCACCTCAGTCTCTCGACTACAGCTCGCGTGCATCATGCCGGCCTTTACACCCCTCGACATCGTATACAGGATCATGCTCTTTGTGTCGACAGATCCTGTATCCCCTTCAGCACTACTGGCTACTTTGTGCCTCGTCAGCCGCGACTTTCTGTCTTTATCCCGCCCTCTTTTATACAAGGAGGCCGTCGTCCTGTCACATCGCAGTCGAAGGGGTTTTGAAATGAGTGGACTCAAGCTGCAGGCAACCCTTCGCGCCAATCCTCATTTAGCGGAACTCGTCCGACGTATTCGTCTCGTCTGCGAGCCAGGCTTAGGCGCCCTCGATTCGACGTTGCTGATCGAGCCCTTAGCATTAGCGGCGATGATTGCCGTTACTGTCAGCATCGACGACCTTGTTCTCGATTCCATCGGGCCGTATTTCACCCCACTCGGAGAGTCGATACTTGTACTTCGCCCAACTCTTCGAAGCCTCCAGTTGAACACCGGAGGAACATGGGTCCAGTTGGAGTCTTGGCTGTGTGCAAAGATCCTGTGTGGTCTGCCTTCCCTCCGATATCTTTCTGTTGGGAGCGGGTTTATTGTCGTGGAGGAAGATAGCGACGTGAAGCCGTTATGCCGCTTGGTCGACCTCCATTTTACCGAGCCGTTCTCGTCGTCGTCATTCCAATCAACTTTCGATTTCATCACCCACTCTTCCCACTCTTCGCTGCGTCAACTTCACCTTTGCGGACCTCAAGCTGCCGTTTTTGCTCACCGGGACCCGACTCCGCCAACCCTCGGCTCCTTTCACCTCCTCACTGAAATACTCTACATCATCGGCACAGTGCCCGAGATTGGAGATGACGGTGACGACGTGTTGCTAGAAGAGCGGCTGCAAACAGAACAGGCGCATTTGGGGTACCTGGAAGCTCAATTGAGGTCGGCACCATCTAGCGTTCGTCGCTTTGAGCTTCGTGACGGACCGGATCCGCTTACGAAGGATACCGTGAACGGAGGAGCGGTCTTACAAGTGCTTCCAAAGTTCGCGGACCAGACGGAGATTATGTTGGCAAATTTGACCCTGGCGACAACTGCGTCCTTCTTGGCAGGTTCACTTTTGCCGTCTCAAGTCGACCTACGGATCCTATGGACTCGCCTTGGGGTCTGGTCCGTGGATATTCCACGACCAGATGAGCTAGACAGTATGGTCCAATGCTGCAAACATAAGAAGATGGTATTTAGTTGGAGAAGAATGATCGAGTGAGAGGACGAAGCCGTTTGTAGGTGGGTAGGCATTGTACATCGTCGAGTTGCAACGTCACTTTTCACGGGGGATTTTGGGACTTCAGATCTCAGGTTTGGGCAAGTTTGAAGCTCGGTTAATTCCAGTATTCTACTCCAGCTCGTGCATACTATGGGTGCCCTCCCTGTCAAGCGTAAGTCCCACTCCCCATTCGCCACCACACTGTGTGCTTGAGAGGGGTCGCTCACCCACCGCCGCTCAAAGTCTGCAGGCAGATCTGGGACACTTTGGCCGAGCAGCACCACGATATCTCGCTCATTCTTTCCAAGAGCGCCTACGACTCGCGCAAGAACTGCTTCACTCCCGTCGCGTTCGACTTTGGCACCGGCGAAAAATCTTTCACCGTCACTCTTCCGTCCCACTCGCCCGACTCTGTCGACCCCGTCCCTCGCGAGTTCTCAATCAAGATCTGTCACGCTGCGACTATCGACTTTTCGGCTTTGGAAAAGTGGACCGCCAAGACGCCCGAAGGAGCATCGCTCTCCGACCAAGTCGCTGTTGCTCTCCAGGTGTGCCAGAGTATAACCCACCTTAACTGACTGAAAACTGACCGTGTCTCTAAACCCGACATAGTCGCTCGACGTCCTCCTTCGCCACGACCCCATTCGTCGCCC